>PVJC01010905.1:0-42718 GCA_004026665.1 Murina feae | reverse complement strand
CTCGTCTGCTGTTGGATGTCTGCATAATATTCTTCATTTCAGTCAGTGTATGATTCATTTCTAGTTGGTCCTTTATCATATCCTTGAGGGTCTCATCAAATTTATCGGCAGTCTCTAGCATTTTCTTGAAAAACCTAATAACCGTGGTTTTGAACTCTATATCCTGTCGTTTTCTTTCCTCCATTTCTGTCATTTGTCTCTGTCTCCGCATTTTGGCTGCATCCCTTGCTGAGTTAGACGATCACTGTGAGGGATTAACCTCTAAGCCACTTGGTTATGAGAGTCAGCTGTGTCTACAGTGGGAGAATTTCTGTGCTGGAGACACCCTTATGGGGCAAGAGTTGTTTCAGTGGAGCTTTTATGCTCACTGCATCTGCCCTGGGTGTGTTCCTTGTGGATCTGTTTTGTTTAGGTTAGTCCCACTCTGGCCACTGGGTTGGGGCTGGCTCCTGTATCTTTAAGGAGGTGTTGCTGCAGAAGCCTCTGACGCACTTGGGAGGGGCGGGGCCTCGGGGAGTTCGCCGGGCGGGGCGGAGCAAATAGCTATGGTGCTTCTCAGCCCTGCGCTGAGAGACACCAGGTCTCTGTGTCCCACGTAATTGCTGTAAGCAACGCTGAGAGAAACCCGTTTTGGATTTCCTCCTGGTGCCAGTCAGTCCCCCTTCTCTGGGTGTCTTTGGGACCTCAGAAATTCGCCTGGAACTGGAGTTCAGAGCCGCTGGGAGCTTGTGGCTCTCTCCGTTTTGGAAAAGAACCGCGTCCCCCGGCGCCAGCCCTTCCCCGAGCCCCGTGCGCGCGCCTCCGTACCTCTGTACTTTGCTTCCGCCGCTCCTCAGAGTCTCAGACTCTTCTCTAGTTGTAGGATTTTCACTCAGCCAGCCTTCCTGTGGGTGCGAGTGGTGTCCGTGTGTTCTTTTCGTGAAATAGTTGTTCACAGCTGCATATACGGTGTCTACCCTATGCCGCCATCTTGTTTCTCCTCAAGAACTAAACCTTTAATAGATGGAGTCATTTTAGCTCATTTATATGATACAGTTAAAGGCAACATTGGGAGATTAAGGAGATCATGACAGGTAATTCATGTGAGAAACCGTAAAAACAGAAGCTTTCATGGCATATAAGGGATATTGAAAAAAGGAGAAGTGAAGAAAGAGTAAACGTTTTAATCTATGTCCCATTCTCTGGGAGATAGAATGCTCTAACTTTTTACACAACTGGTCTGATGGCTTTTAGAGAGAACCACCCCTAGACCAGAGAAGGGCAGTTTGCCATAACTCCATAGAACTGTTACCTAAGAATGTTCAACTCCCGTTTGCCCCAGTTCCCTGCTTACGAAGCAACCTTCTGATCTCTAGATTGGTCTTCTGTAAGGACATGCCCTGTGCAGATATCTGTCCTATTGTTTTGACCAAAGTAGCTTTCATCAGAAATGAACATGTGGTTGTTTATGGTCTACAGTTACTTTGGTTAGCACAAGTCAGTTCCCAAGAGCCTAATCAGCTGATCATCATTGCGTTTCTAGTTTGAAAAGCTGCAGGTCAGATGATTTTGCTTGAAAAAACTAACCAGTGTTCAATTTTGTAATAGATGCCTTGGAGTTCTACTGAACAGCAACATAAATATTTGTATAACTGTAGCCATCTTATAATGAAGGGATAGCTAGTGAGTAATGACAGTGCCATGAAAATGTACAAACAAACTTTTTGGCATTGTATTGGCTATTTTTTCTACAGTGGATATTTAAGGCATCAAGATAATTTCTGCATTTTCTAGGCTGTATCCTTCATCTTTAAGTAGAAATTGATGTTGTTATTGTGATTTTATGAGTGTTACTTACGTTGCTAGATTGTCAAGTTTTTATCTTTTAATGTTTTTTTTTTAACATAATTTTTGTCTTTGCTTATCTGAACTTAAAAATTGGCCTTAGGACAACCTTTTGACAGTACTAATGTTCTACGGTTTTAATGGTTTTGGGTGAAAACTGCCTTTGAAAGGCTTTAGCAACGTTTATTTGGCCTGTAAACAAGTCTTTTAAATGAAATTCAGTAATGCTCCCTTTTAAATTAATAGCCCTGGCTGGTTTGGCTCACTGGATAGAGTGTCAGCCTGCGGACTGAAAGGTCCCAGGTTCGATTCCGGTCAAGGGCATGTACCTTGGTTGCAGGCACATCCCCAGTGGAAGGTGTGCAGGAGGCAGCTGATTGATGTTTCTAACTCTCTATCCCTATCTCTCTCCCTTCCTCTCTGTAAAAAAAAAAAATCAATAAAATATATTTTAAAAAATAAAATAAATTAATAGACTTTATTTTCAGAGCAGTTTTAGTTTAGCAGCAAAATTGAGCTGAAAGTAAAATACGGAGATTTCCCACATACTCCCTCTCCCATCCACACACACACAGCCTTTCCTTCCCACTGCCCACTTCCTACGCCAGAGCGGAACCTTGTAATCTGTGAAACAGCATTGCCACATCAACATCCCCCGAAGTTTCTACGTAGCTTACGTTAGGCTTCACACTTGGTGTTGTGCGTTCTGTGGGTTTGCACAGTGTTTAATGACACATAGCCACCATCGCGCTGTCACAGAGAACAGTAGTACAGCTCTCACACTTCCCGGTGCTTTGCTTACTCATCCTTCCCTCCTCCCAGCTCCGTGGCAACCGCTGATCTTTTTACCATCACCATGTTTTTTTCTTTTCCAGAATGTCACGTAGTTGGGATCATACAATCTGTATCCTTTTCAGATTGGCTTGTTCCATTTAGTAACATGCGTTTAAGGTTCCTCCATGCCTTTTCATGGCTTGATAGCTCATTTCTCCTTATTGCTGAATAATACACCATTGTCTGGAGATACCGCAGTTTATGAATTCACCCGTTGAAGGACATCGTAGTTGCTTCCAGGTTTTGGCAGTTATGAGTAAAGCTGGTATGAACATTCATGAGCCGGTTTTTGTGTGGACTTACGGTTTCACCTCGTTTCGTTTTCAGTACCAAGGAGCCTGACTGCTGGATCATATGATGAGTGTGAGTGAAATTTTGTAAGAAACTAACACACTGTCTTCCAAAGTGACTTACACCCCCCCACTGACAGCAAAGGAGAGTAGTGATGCTTTTTAATCCTAAAGGGACGACTTCCTTGTGAGGATGCCGTTTGGCAGATGACTGTGACCTTGGAAAGGTCAGGGCACAGGGTTGACTGTGGTGTGTGACATGTGCGTGCACACACCCTGGTGCCTGGGAAAGGGCGCTGAAGGACGAGGACTTCCCAACACCCTCCGTTTTCCACATCACCGCCGGTCATCCTGAAACTGCACCTTGCATTTGGAATTGCTGCTGGAAATGCAGCCACGTTGCTGACGTGACGATGGCACGGACGCTTCACCGTGTCCGTGTTGGCGAAAGGATCTGCGGCGCTTTAGGCACGGGCCTGGATCTCTGAAGATGGCTGCATTTGCGGTTTGTTAGGACCAGTGCCAACCATCTCCTGGTGCTGGGAGTGGAAGTGAGGACTGTGACCTTGGACAGTGCACTTTAGAGTCAGGAGAGTTTCCTGGTGAGGTCCCCCGGCTCTAGCCTTGATGTGGACAGAATCACCGTTTGTCCTGTTAGTGACATTGTGGAGCAAGGGCCCTCTGGCCTCAGCACAGCTCACGCAAAGATAGGGACATGCTCAAAAGCTCACGTTCTGGCCGTCTGTGCTAACAATTCTGCCAACACTTTTGGCTTTCACAGTGACTTGGGTAGGTGGGAGGACTCCAGAGGAAGCAAGGAAAGGTGACAATTTTTTGAATTGGGCAAATAAGAGACAAATATTTTTTTTCTCTCCCTATGTTACCCTGTTACCATACTCCCTTCTGTACTGATCTTTTATTAGTGTTGATGATTGATCTGCCTTTAAAGTTGATTTTCCTTTTTGAAGTTGGAATAAAGTGGGAATGGGATGGAAGAGTCTCAAGAAGGGCACCCTCCCGCCTGGGTGACTTGTGGCTACTGTGCGGCAACATACGCGATTCATAGTTGACGTGTGGCCGGCCTGCCACCCACATGCTGCCTGACCTTCTTCAGGGGCTGAAACTGGTGTGGGTACCGTTCTGTTCATTATTGAGGAATTCTCATACAGGACCCCCCTCGGGTTCCCATCCTCTTCCTTTTGAGAAATAACATGAAATTTACTATCTGAATATTTGTAAAAGATATCTGCAACTATTAAGCTATTCCTCATTTTCCCTTTTAGAAGAATTTTAAAATAGGTTTTTACCAACTTTTTAAAAATATATATATTTTATTGATTTTTTACAGAGAGGAAGAGAGAGGGATAGAGAGTTAGAAACATCGATGAGAGAGAAACATCGATCAGCTGCCTCCTGCACACCTCCCACTGGGGATGTGCCCGCAACCAAGGCACATGCCCTTGACTGGAATCGAACCTGGGGCCTTTCAGTCCACAGGCTGATGCTCTATCCACTGAGCCAAACCGGCAAGGGCGATTTTTACCAACTTTTAATTTGTAAACATTTTAGGGATATAGGTGAAATAATCAGATGTCTTTTGAAAATATTTAATTAATTTATGTGTTTAAATAAAATAAAAAGCTAGGGTTGTTTTCTACATTCCTACATCTTATGGAACCATTCTATTACAATTTTTTTTGCCTGCATCTTCGACATCAGTGATTGTTAAAGTTACTTTTTAGCTATCAGCATTTTCCCAGAGTACATTATGTACCTTCATTTCCATGAATAATACAGTATTTTTCAAATTTGTATGAGATTGCTATCATGGAAATTTAATCTTAAGCCATGTATACTGATTCATATAACAACAGTATATATTTTTCCTTTGTTTTATATTTGGAGTTTTAACAGTATAGCCACTTACTCTCCTGCCTAATAAAGTATCATTTAAAAGGCTTATTATTTACAATATTCAGCACTTTTAATTTTAAAGTTGTACCTTCCAGAGATAATTCTATGAACCTGATTAAAATGTTTGCCTCTAAAAATATAACCCCCCCCCAAAAAAAACACCTCTAACCTGTGTTCTTTATAAACTTCCAAAACTTCTGTTATTTGCAAGCTAATTTGATTTCTCCACAGTAATTTGTGGTCTGAAATGAAGTAATTGGGAAACTTAGTAAGAACTGGAACACAAAGCAGTTCTGCTCTTTCTGAAAGGATAATGTCGGGGAGAAATTATTCCCTTTTTTCAGGCATATATGACATTAGAACCAGGCTCTGCCCTTACCTGTACGTGTATTCACTTAGGTTCGCTGTGGGTTCCTTCCCAGTGAAATGCTGACAGTACCAGGCACCTTCTCAATGTGAATATTCTTAAAATTCATATACGAAAACATCCGGAGGAACACTGAAATGAAATGCAGTCAGGGGTGCATCTTATATTGGTTTATTGTGTCAAAAACACCTATTTTACCAGTTATTCAGAAGAAGAAATCTAAATTTGTATGTAACTGCTTTTTAACCACCCACTTGGGATCAGTCAGTCCTGTTCGTGCCTTTGCCGAAGCTGCACACCCTGCTTGCTCTGTGTTGCCCTTTGATTTGCTCTGTGTTGCATTAGATTGTAAACTTCTGGAGGGCAGAGACACATTCATATCCTTACATATTCTATTCCTGGTGATGCTTGGAAACCAATTCCGAAAGTTGTTGCCACTAAGAAATGTCTTACAAGCATGCTTTATGAATTCTAAAGGTACAGAAAGGTGGTGAAAACGGGCTTTACGCTCCTGCTGTCCTTTCGCTCATGTGTTCTCCCGCTTAGCCCTTTCCCATCCTCACATGCCTTTCGTTTTATTCATACTAATATTTTTCTCTTTCCATCCTCACTGGACACTTAGGAACTTGAAGTGGTTTGACCCTTAGCATGTGCCCACTTAGTACGGACTTTTAGGAGAGTTCTAAAAAGGGTTGGACACGGCACTAAGTACAAGCAGGCAAATTTAAAAAAGGCAGTGCCCATATCTGTTCTAAAATACACAAGCAGGCCTGCTTTATGCTAAATGACACATTCAGGTGATGTATGGTGGCCTTGCCAGCGTGTTTCTGTGGAGAGAAGGAAAACGGCAAAATCTAGGGACGGCTCTTGGGACTCGCCAGGGTGGGTCTGCTGTGCAGCAGCGTGCTGCATGGCTGCATTGCAATTCTAATCCGCCTACATGCGGAAGTCAATGGGGTCTTTGTTCCAAACTTGTGGAAGAATGCATGAGCCAAGCAGTGGTGGGAGTTCAGTTTAGTTCCACTGTTCTGTGGATTGGGCTGATTTTCAAAGGGCTCCAGACATTTATTTTTTCTGGTGAGAGAAACAAGAGCAGAAAACCCATTCTTTCCTGCTGCTGAGGAACTTACTGGGATACGTTGCGTGTCGTTTTGTCCCTTGTGGCTAGATGTGGACAGAGATGTTTGGTGGTTTGTTTAGAGCCTGGAGATTGAAATGCTTCATCTTTTGTGCACTTAAAAACCGAAAGTTCTCTTTTTCTCATCCAAAGACGAAGCCGCCACGCGAGAACCCTGTAGAGAAGTCAGTAGAGAAGTCTTACCCTTAAAAATGGGACCTGAATTTCTGTTGCCCTTGTGCAGGTTATTCATAGAAGCTCACCGGCAGCTGGCAATCTAGGATTTAACCGGGCACCTTGTATAGGTTCAGAAAATTACCCAAGTCTTTACAGAACTGAAGTTAATTGGAAACCAGCTGACATTTCATGTCTCGCATGTCATTTGTCTTGGTGAAATCAGCTCCTATGGCATTCTGGCATTTCTCTGGAATGTAACTGTAAGAAAAAGGGTTTCAGATCTAGTGGGGAGGTACTTTAGAAATGTCACTACACGTAAGGGTGTAGAATCAAGCTTCTTGGAATTGGATTTTAAAGTTCCTTTTGTCAAAACTGGTTTACGGATGAGGAACAGATGTATGGTTGCTGCTCAGTCCCTAGTACTTTACATTTTAATTATTTATGTCTTCCCTTATAGATCATATGGAATTCCTTTAGGACAAGGGTTGTGAGTCTTGCTTAACCTTGTATCTTCCGTGTCTAACCTGAGGGGCATGCAGTAAGTTTTAGCCTATTTTTGGGTGGGTGAACCAGATGGCAAACCAGACTTACCTAGGCCACACTCTCTTTCTCTCACAGGGATGCTGCTGTTTCATAAGTCAGACACTTCTCTCCCACTGAAGGACACCAAGAAAAATGTACCCCAAAGTAGAGGGATAGCAAGAGACAAGTCGTGGTCCTCATTACTCCTCGTGTATGAGTATGTGTAGGGGGGGGGCGGGCATGAAGGGGGAAGGGAGAGGGATAAGAAAGGAGATTTAAACAAAACATGCAAAAATAAGTGAGATAATCCCAGGCACTAATAATTCAATGAAAAAAGTGCCATGAACATGAGACATGGAGCATTGAGTTTCTCAATAAATACCCAAATGTCTTCTCTTTAGTAGAAATCTCACTGGGCATCAGTCCATCTAACCGCACAGAGAGGAAATCCTTGCTGCTCCCCTAAAAGCTCACGGATGCTCACGGTGGAAGGACGTCTGGAACCAGAGCTGCTAAACAGAATGTTTCTGGAAGGATTGGTTCAGGCAGGGCTGGGGGCTTCTGGCCCTCTTAGGGGTGCCATCTTGATGAATGGAATTTTTGCCTTTTAGCTTTTTGGAAAAGGTATTTTTTTCTCTTTGATCTTGTTAAAGGCTGCCACATTCAAAGGTTCTTTTTTCCCCCTGTTGCCTTGATTTTAAAATAATTGGAAGAAGGTCTTGAAAGGTATCATCTTAAACTTCATGTCAGTATCCAGACAGCACTGTTTCATTGTAGAATTCTGACCTGTGTGTGTAGGACGTGAGTCAGCCGACAGTGAACAGATATTTCCTGGTCACCTGCTTTGTGCCAAGAGCGGGGCCCAGGAGATTGCAGAGCGGTGCTTTCCCGACTGTGGGTTACAACTTCCTAATGTCCTACAACCCACGGAGTGAGCTGTGACTAGCATTTTCTAACAAATGAAATGGATACTAGGATAGAATATCAGATTGCATCACAGTATTGCATGGTTTTATCAAGCTGGAATTTTAGCTGTGTGTGTTTGGGATTACAACGTAAAGTTTCTTTTTTACTGTGTATGATGGTCAGAAAAGCTTGAACGAAATTATTTTTGAGAATGTCTAAAAAGTATAGGTGGGTTTCTTGTTTTTGAATAAGATGAACTCTTGTAAGAGAAAATAAACTTACACAAAGGAGTACATACTCAAGCGCTGAATTACACGGTGCACCCTGAAGAGCTCAGAGGATAACACAGGTTGGGAGTGTGTTGGAGACAGTGGCACTGGAACTAAACCTGACTAAATACAGGTGAGGTTTGGAAGCAGTGAAGGCTGGAGCATGACTTAGCAGGGAGAAGTGGTAGAGGGGGGAAAAAAGATGGCAAGTCTGGAGAGGAGTTGCAAGTTACGTTGGAGTGTTTTCGGGTCTGGCTTGGGGGGTAGAAAGTGAAGCACAGTTGTTCCAACTTAGGAAAGTCTTGCGACCTCGGGAGTTTCACTGACCGGCACAGGTAACCTGCACAGATTCATACGCTGGGAGGGTGGTATGGTGTAGGGTGGGCTCGTAGACTGCCTTCCTAACCCCTTCTTAGCTGTGGAGCTCCCAAGGGAATTTCTTCTAGGTGGGTGTTGGATACCAAGTCCTTGGCATCCGATCAAAGAGAGCCAGGAGGACTTTGGCTGCCGTCCAGAATGTAAATAGAAAGGAAGAGCGGGTCCCATTGTGGGCCTTGGAGGCACTCCTGTGGGTAAGGGCTGTCTGTTTGAAATATGGCAAAGGATGGACTTGAACATTTCTTCTGATACCACCGCTAAGTTTGCTCTCACTGTACAAGGAAATGCAGATAAGAGAGCCTCCTGTTTGAAGTACTGGGAATCTGACCGCCCTACCTGAAGGGTGCTATGCAAATAATTTGCCATGATCTTCTCTTTGACCTCAGTGTCCCCCTCACTGGATGTGGTGTGTGCATAATTTATAAGACAGCTTCGGGAGTGATCACAAAATATTTCTCCTCCCGAAATAGGGACATTGCTACTCTTCACTATTTTCCTTCAAAAAAAAACACATAAAAACCCTCTTTACTACTTTACTAATTTCCTGAACAGAAATTTAAAACAAAGACATTTCTGAAATTATAATGTACATGAAAAGGAAAGGGATTTAACTGAAGAAAGAAGTGCCTTTAAACATGACTATTTAATCTGTAATACTGCATACATCAATCATTTTGGTGGACTCTGGTTAGACGTTTTGATTCTTTGTTGTAGTAGATTATCAAATGTTCTAGACTGAGGCTGTACCAGAATGTATTCGGTACTTAGTTCGAGTCATTAGGACAAATAGGCAGACCCTAGCATCTGGGAGTACCAGGTTGCTCACAAATACTCAGGGAGATCGCAGACATCTCAGATATTCCATGGGGGTCGGGGTGGGGTTAATTTAATCAGCAATGTGCCAGCAAGTCCAAGCCCAGCCCACCAGAGATGAAGGGATGCAGAGAACACGAACTCTGGTGTCTAAGAAGTGCTTTGTGGAGCGTGCATTTCCATTCCTATGCACAGATGTGGGTCGGGGTGAATGACAAATGCAAAGGGGCCGTGTTCACTTATACTTATTTACAGAGTCATCTGCCCACAGTCGGTCGCTTGTGGAAAGAGTGACAGTTGGCAGAGCATTTTCCTGATGTAAAATGTCCATCCGCTCAGAGGAGCAGAGGCACAAGGGGGCCTGTGTGAAGGACCAAATTCCTTCCCATCCAGCGGACAGGGAGGGAGGTGCTCGCAGAGACCGAAGGAGACCTGCTCTCCTTTTCCACTTTGTGCGTTTTTCAACGTGTTTTTCCTGCTGTCCCGGCTCCCATGGCTCCTTGAATTGATCGGTCTGGTTCCCTCCCTCCGTTGCTGTTATTGCTATGAAGTCTCCACCGGAGCGGGGCGTCAGGGGCACCACTGGGGACATGCTGTGACTGAAGAAGTGTTGTTTTCGTTGTCTTTCTGCTGGATGGCTTCAAGTTTGTGGGCCCTGTAACAGCTGAAGATTATTAGTACAAATTTGATCTTGGAAATGAGTTGCATCTCCAGCCCCTCACCTTTTAACTGCTAATCTTTTTGCCTCTTCATTTACCTCTTTTCTGCAGGGCACACAGGCTCAAAGTTTGGGCCAGGGAAATCTGAATGTGTCCTCTATTGTCCCAAAAAATGCGGAAGGAGGAGGAGGTACATTCAGAAATTTTACAAGATTGAGAACAATCCAAATACATTTGATGCCCAGAATTACTTACTGATTCATAGGTACAGTTTGCCAACCTTAGATTCTAAACTACTAATGGTGTGTCCCTAAGGCTAGAGTCTGGAAGGAGATGGAACAGGGACCTCCAAATATTTCTAACATGAAAACTGAAAGGTCACCATATAGATCCAGTGTGAGTGTTGTGAGAGAATTTAAAATCCAGAGTATCAAGTCTGGAGTTTCGGAGTGTTCTTCTAATTCTTTAATCAATCTTCCTTCTCCCTCCCCTATTTCTTACCCTCCCCTTCCACCTCTTTTTCTCTCTGATATCAGTGTGAGTGCCTGATACTTTGCTCTAAAGCGAATATATGTATCACATATATTAAATACATACCTCAAATTGCTTCTCTGAAAAGTAAACATTTCCACATTGGTCTTTAACCAGCAGAATGTAGCACCCTCCCTGAAAATGCCAACACTGCCTGACACAGACTGGGATTAAACAAGTCTCGGCTACCAGACAAAGGAGAAAAAGTGTTTTCTTATCTTTCTGAGTGCACTGAAGCAGAAGTTAACTCTTTGCTTCCAGATTTGTCCCTTGCCACTGAGAACTGCTTTTGGTCTTCTGTCGTTCTATTACGTATCAGTAATGGTTGGGAGGGGTTCTGAAGGACAGGAACCAGAAGGGATGGGGAATTTGGTTTCGGGGAATCCATGAGAAGAATAGCACAGCGAAAGCCCCTGCAGAAGGTGGGTTTTCTCAGAATCACACATAGATTTATTTCTGCTTGCCTGGGAGATAGGGCCTTGAGGACACAAGCTGAAAGACTGAGAGGTTGGCGTGGAAAACAATGTTGGAGAGTTTGGGCTCGGTTGGCCCAGTCACTCCAAGCCTCCTTGGACATGGAGCGAGCAGGCCCTGCGGAGCTGAGCCTCCGTGTGTGACTTAAAGAAGATAAACTGCTATTATTCTGGTTCACTGCTCAGGCCTGCACAGTTAACACTGCAATAAATTTTACCTTGAAATACATGACATGTGAAAGTCAAAGTCACCACCCATGAGCGCCTTCGTTCATCCTGCAGTGGAGCACCAAGGGCAGAGGCCGTGTCCTACCTGAGTCTTTAAAGGGTGAGAACCAGGATGAAGAAGAGTTTTCACAGCCCTAGCTGGTTTGGCTCAGTGGACAGAGCGTCGACCTGTGGACTGAAGGGTTCCGGTCAAGGGCACATGCCCAGGTTGTGGGCTCGATCCCCAGTAGGGGGCGTGCAGGAGGCAGCCAATGAATGATTCTCTCTCATGACTGATGTTTCTATTTCTCCCTCTCCTTTCCTCTCTGAAATCAATAAAAAAATATTTTAAAAAAAGAGTTTACAGTAGGGCAGTATTTCTCAAATGTGCATAAAAGTCACCTAGGGTGCCCTTTAAAATACAGATTTTGGGAACCCTCCCACACCAAAGCAGAACTTGTGGGGGTCGGGCTTAACAGTCTGCATTTTTTTGGTCGCTCACCAGCTGATGCTACCAGGCAAGCTGGAGCCTTACATGGGCCAGATTATGGGACAACTGTAGCCGGGAAGCCTAGCCAGGTGCCACGTTACTGGGGAGGCATCCTCCAGAGCTCCTGTGGGTTTTAAACTGTTTTGGAACCAGATGATTCTTTTCCATCTGGATACTTCAGTGATCCTGTTGATTCCATTGCTTTCGTTAATTCCGGTATCCTTTCTTGAAGGAGGTCTTTGGAAAGGTTCTCTCAAACACTTCATGGTGGGCCTCAGCAGGTCTCTTTCATCCACTCTAGTCCATTGACACACCAGACAGGATCCTCACTGTCTAGTGCTACATGACGGATCACCCCATCGACACAGCACATGCTGGCTTCCCACTTTGAAAAACAATTTTTCCTTGAACGCCCTCTCCTCCCCTCCATCCACCATCTCATTTCTTTACAGCAGCATCACTTGGAAAATGGTCTTTATTCGTTGTCTGCAATCTCTGCCTTCCCCTCTCCCTCCTCCAGACAGTCTCTGGCTTTCATCCCTGTCATTATACCAAATCCATTGTCAGGCTGTTCAATCCAGTGGCCAGTGTGCAGTCTTCATCTTTCTCAGTTGTTCAGGAGTGTTTGACTCAATCGATCATTCTCTCCTTAGTGAAAAAACTTTTTAAAATCTTGGCTTCTAGAATTCCACTCTTGATTCTCTTTCTGTTTCAGTTCTAATCCTCTTGAGTCTCCTTTGCTGAGTCTTCTTATCTCCCCATTTGTAAAAGTTGGCATGTCCCAAGACCCAGCTGTGGACCCCTCGTCTTGTGTTCATTCCCTAGGTGTTTTCATCGAATGCCATAGCTTTTAGCTCAGTCTGACTGCTGACGACTTCCAGGTTTCTCTCTCGAGCTTGGACCTCTCCCTGAAATCCAGACTTGAAACGCCTACTTGACATCTCCACTCAATTGTTTCATAATACGCGTCTCCAAGTTGAAATGTTCAGAATTGAATTCCCCATTTCCTTTCACTCCATCCCCATCCTCATTTCTCCCATGTTCTTCATGATCTCAGAAAACAACAGCGTCTTCTTTCTAATTGCTTATGGAAGGGCTTACACCTGACTTCCAATCCATCGGTGAATCAGGCCCACTTGACCTTCCAGATGTGGCTGGAATCTGCTCACTGCTCACTGGTTCTGTCCTGGACCAAGCTACCCTTATCTCCTGCCTGGGTGATTGCAAAAGGATTCTGACCAGCCTTCTTGTTCCTATGGCCTCCTCTGTAGTCTTTTGTCAATAAAGCAGCCAGAGCGATCCTTTTAAAATACTAGTCAGATCATGTTACTCCCTTGTATAAAATCCTCCGGTGGGTTTTCACCTCATTCAGAGTAGAAGACAAAACAAAACAGTAGAAACCAGTCTTACAATGGCCTATAGGGCCTACATGATGGGCAGGCCCTCCTCCCCTCAGGTTTTTGACCTTATCCCCTGTACATTCCTTCTTGTTCACTCTTATGACACCCCCACTGGCCTTGTCACCTTCCCTGGAACTTGCCAAGATGCTCCTGCCTCATGGTATTTGCCTTTGTCCTTCCAGCAATGTTCTTCCCCCCATGTGTTTCTCTTCTCCCAAGTTCTTCGCGAATGTCCTCATCCACCTCAAGCTATCCCTGGTGATGCTGTATTAAATGGCATCCATCCCCTATGTTTTCTATTCTTACTTTGTTCTTCAGATCATTTATCATTTGACACACAAAATTGTGTTTTTATTTTAGCTTTTTATCTATCCTTTACCCACCTCCACTCCCCACTGTACTCTCAGCCCTGTGGCGTTGGGCTCTGTGTTCCTCTTCCATAGCCCTAGTGCGTAGAATGGTGAAATAGTAGGTGTTCAATAAATATTTGTTGAATGAATGGAAAAACAAAATGGTCGTGGAATTATCAAGACCAGTTATGGCTATCAACTGTGCTTGACCTACTGGGTGGCTGTGGTCAGAAATAAAGCAGTTGTGAAAACTGAGAAAGACATTTTAGTATTTAAGATCTTTTATGGTGGTTTTTTTTTTTTGGGGGGGGGGAAAGTATATGATTTAGGGAAATAAGGGGCCAAGTTTATTACTAGTAAAGTAATGAGAGCAAAGGCATTCTAGCAAAATGAAGAATGGTGTATTCTAAATAGATTGTCTTGGTGGACTTCAGCTTAAATTCACTTAGCAAATAGTGGTTTAATAGATAAAAGCACACCATTGTTCAACTCTCGATGGCCTTACTGTGTGTGTGTGTGTGTGTGTGTGTGTGTGTGTGTGTGTGTAAGGTTATTAGGGTTTATCTTAGTCTATTATTGCACCACTAGAGGCCTGGTGCACATATTTGTGCACTGGTGGGGAGCGTGGCCTGCGGGGATCAGCCCACTGTGGGAGTGCTGCTCATCCCAGTCAGCTGAGCGGCTGTGGACCCACCCTCTGAGCAGCTACTCCACTGTGGGAGTGCACTGACCACCAGGGGGCAGCTCCTGTATTGAGCATCTGCCCCCCTGGTGGTCAGTGCACGTCATAGCAACTGGTCCACTGGTCGTTCTAGTCATTCCGCTGTTCAGTTGCTGGGCTTTTATGTATATAGATTATATATAGAATCTCTCATTATATATAAGAATCTTTTCCCCCAATCAGATTTTCTCACTATTCTTTTACATTCTTCATTCCTCTATTATGGGTGAGAGTATGGGCTGTTCTTAACAGTACATGGATATCACAGAAGACATAACTCCACATATACTTGTGTGGTCTTTTTTCTTTTCATAGCTAAACAATTTTATATTTTTAAAATATGGGTTTTACTTATGCAGCTTATATTGCATTGCCTTTCTATTTCTATACTAGAGGCCCAGTGCATGAAATTCATGCACGGGTGGGGGGTTGTCCCCAGCCCAGCCTGTGCCCTCTCTCAGCCTGGAACCCTTCGCTCCTTACCACCTGCCACTGCCACTATGCTCACCAGCTGTGAGCCAGGCTTCTGACTGAGCAGCGCTCCCCCTGTGGCAGCACACTGACCACCAGGGAGCAGCTCCTGCGTTCAGCGTCTGTCCCCTGGTGGCCAATGCTCGTCATAGTGACCAATCATTCCACTGCTCGGTCAATTTGCCTATTAGCTTTTTATTTTATAAGATTTTATTTCCTTAGTATTACAGTTAACATCTTTGCTTTCTTTAGGTGACTCCATTAAATCCCACTTGTCAGTCAGTCCCCCATAGTTATAACTCTTGTTATGCAGAATGGATTTTTTGCCTCAGCCGGGGTGAGTGGGAGTAAATGCTGGCTTCATTCCTTTAGCTCAGCTCAAGGATTTCAGGCATGCTTGTGACCTACTAGCCTGAATTAGGGCTGGCATGGAGTCTTGTAAGCAGGAGGTGTGGGTTAAGAGGGCATATGCCCAATTCTTGGCTTGGAATTTCACTTGAGAATCATGTCTCTTCTGGTGAAAGTTTCAAATTAAATGACGATACACAAATTAAGATGAATTTATATTATGATAAAGGCAAATATCTGTAGCATCTAACGGTGATACACACCTATTTGAAATTACTCTTCAAGAGTGTTTGATCTGGCGTTCAGTGAAGAATTCTAATTCTCTCTGTTCACATAACAGCTGTCTGACAATCTCATATTTGATTGGTGTTAAACCAGATCAATTTTGACCTTTCCATTTGCTGAACGGTATATGGCATTTTTGGATATTGCAGTTGGGCAATGCAAACAGAAAGAGTTTATGTTTGGAAGATTGCTACACTAGCTTAGTGCCATGGTCTTACTCAACAATAGCACCAACTGGTAGTTTTGGGAGATGAAGGTAGAACTGTCTTCTTTGGTTTACACTTTAAATTTGGTGCTTTATGGAAACAGCATGCTTTCCTCCTAAGAGATTATCTTCCCCAAGGCATGACAGTGTATTCAAAATGTTTGTTTTCCCCTAAGCTCCTTTGTCACGGCCATACAATCATTTTTATAAATAGCTAATGGCGTAGAATTTTGTTGGGTTTAAACAAGATTCAAATGGTTGGCATCCCTTCTCTTTTACCTACCTGCTCTGTTATCTCTCGGGTGGCAGCTTGGAACTGCAACTCCATATTCCAGCATTACTCATCTTAGCATGTCTTTCTGTCATGGCAGTGACACGTGTGACAGGAAGTGCATATTGCATGCGCTCGGGAAATGTGAACCATTGAAGCTTTCTCAAATTGCAAATTCCATTGCATTCATTTTAATAAATTTAATTAAAAGGCAACTATTTTATACCGAGCTATAAGGTTACTTGTCCTTGGTATGAGTAGTGCTGATTTAGATGTACTTCCTAGGGGGTTGTGCCCTGGTACTGTTGGCATCAAGCCGATTGACAGAGAGGCCATGACAAGGAGGCACTGAAGCTTAAGGGAGAGGACTGGGATAATAAGTTTTTAGAAAGAACCTATTTTGAAGATGAGTTTTGGGCAGTAGTAACCAGCCTGTTAACAGGCAGTCAGGACTGTTTCCTGGCAGTTGGAACGACTCCACATACCCAGATCGCATTCTGCATGTGCTCATCAATCCTCTTCCTGCTCACCCACCCTTGTCCACTTGAGGATCCCACACTCAGCATTCACTTGGCCCTGGGTCATCTTGATTGGCGAGGCCGTATTTGGGCAATGTGCCTGCCGAGGTGGAGCGATAGCAGCTGGAACGCAGCTGTGCATGTTGTCCTGGGAACTCTTGTTCAGCCAGCAGTTACACCACTCACAAAATGGAAAACATTTTCAAATAGCTGCTTTTGGTGACTACTGTTTGTGTTAACTGTTTGGGGGATCTCGTTTAGCAGCCTAAACATCTATCCTCTCTCGTGGGCTTTACGTGCTACAACCTTATTAAAGTTTTAAGATTCGGAAGATCAAGTCTGACTGCAAGGAAAACAGTCATTTTATGATTCTGAGGAGTTCGCCCCGAAGTACAATAGCGAATCAGTGACTCCTAATTGGAGACTTCAGAATGAACTCGTTTTCTTAGTCTAATTCAGGCCACGGAAGGGCATTTTGAAGTTTTGCACAATTCTGTATGGCCATTGTCGCTCATTACTTCATTGTGAAGAAGGCTGTTGTACAAGGAACTCAGTGGAATTCTTCTGAGCTGCCCATAACAGAGAGGCGTTTGTGTTCGCCAGAAGTCAGTGCTTGACTCCAGTTCTGAGACAGGAAGGGTTTCTCCCCTGCACAGCGATTACAAATACTTCACCACGTAGGAGGCTTAAGCGGAATTCTTTGGCTTGGCCCCGTGTGAACAAAGGCTGATTCTCGTTCAGGCGGCCCCCTCCCCTTCTCTCATTCCCTCGCCAGCTTGAAGTGTAGGATTCAGAGCAGGAAGTATTAGTTAATTTTGTGTGCTTCATTCTAAACATCTGCACTTGAGGCTTTTTGTTTATGGGCGGAATGTGGCAGAGAGATAGGGGAGGCAGGAGAACATTCAAAAGCTAAATATTTTCTTGAGGGTGTGTATATTCATGGTTAGTCTTAATGGGCATGCACATGAGGTGAGGGGTGGAAGATGTCCTCGTTGTATAGTTGCTGGGACACTTTTCAGACACGTACTTCTGATTTTCTGAATTGTGTGCTTGGGGTCTTCACCTTCAAGTCACACGGTCTCTGTGGACACTCTTTCAGTATAACGATAGTATGGTAGCTGTCACTGGACTGGAAATCAGGAGACCTGGTCCTGTTTTTTGCTCATCTACCGATTAACTAGATCATAGTACTTTGTCCACTGTCAAAGGAGTAGGACAGATAGATAAAGAGTAGGGAAGTATGGTGAGAGAGAGAGAGAGAGAGAGAGAGAGAGAGAGAGAGAGAGAGAGAGAGAGAGAGAGAGAGAGAAGGAAAGAGAGAGAGAGAGAACGAACATAATGGGTCTCGGTTGGATGAACATGAGGTGAGGGGTGGAAGATGTCCTAGTTGTGTCGTTGCTGGGACACTTTTCAGACACGCACTTCTGATTTTCTGAATTGGAAAGTTTAATGGAATAAAAAAGTAGCTCCCTTCCTTCCCAGTTCTTCCTTAGTCAAGGCTGCAGGTAATCCTGGGTGGCACAGGCAGCTAAGCTTTGACTCTTCCACTCTGTTTTCTGTATTTCCTTCTGTATTCAGAATAGAGTCTTGAGGTAACTTTAGTCTCCTTACCTTACTGTCCTTCCATTGCACCTGTGTGGAAAGTCACTCCTGCACAAAGCTGTCCATATAAAGTCATGACCTCCTCCCTCTTCTGCAGTCTAGTCTCTGCCCAGCAAGCCTTCTTTTTTCTCCCGTCACCTCTTTGCTAGTCTCTACTGTGTCTCTTAGAAAATCTCTGTACTCCTCATATAGTCCCCACCAATATTCCCCAATCCCGCAGCTGACACTCTTGGTTTTCACTGCACAGAAATAAAAAATCATCAGTTAGATTCTTTCAAGGTCCATCCCTTGATGAAGTCACTTGCATTTGCATCCAGATAGCAAGCAGGGGTGCAGGGTTCCTCCTGCATGGAGGCAGTCCTTCCACCACCACTAGTCACATTCTTGTATCCCAGCTTTATGAAATGAATAAAAGATTTGACAGTGAAACAGAATGTCAATAGGGTAATTGTAGAGGAGGCTTTCAGAATTGGCTCCTGTTCCCCATCACCCTCCATCAGTGACCAAGTTACTGTTGCTGTCTGCTGCTTCCATCTCACTCGCATCCATTCATTTCTTTCATCAGCTGTCCCTACTCTTAATTCAGCCACTGTCATCTCTCCGATATCACTGCCACATCATCTTCACTGTTCTCCCCACCCTTAGTCCCGTCCCTTCCACGGGCCAGAGTGATCTAAAAATCAAACCAAATCATGCATTTCCTGACAAATCTTCCAATGACTTGCCATTGTCCTTAAACTGAAGTTGCTCTTTAGCATGACTTCTGGCCGGCATATTCTGCCTCCTCGTGAGCTCACGTCCAGCCGCTCTCTCCGGTTCCAGCCATACTATTCAACTCTGATTCCTCCAGTGATTACTTCTCTGTCCTCTGGGCTTTCACTCATGCTCTGTCATCTGCCTGGACGACTGAGCCCTGTTTGCTTAGCCAGTTCCTCTGCATTCCTCTGTCTTGGATTTAGATGTCACCCCCTCTGGAAAACGTGCAGATCTAGACTAGGTGGCGTCCCTCCATGCTCCCAAAACATTATGGACTTCCTGTCATAGCCCTCCTCGCATGGAAGCACGATGTTCTGAAGCGACTGCTGGACGGACTCACTCTTTGAGCAGTCCTTGTGGCTGTCCTGTGGTGTGGACTGTGTGCGCCTCCTCCACAGATCGCCCCATCAGCCTTTCCTCTTCCAACTGTGGCTATAGGCTAGGATGAGAAAAGCAGCTCTGAAAAGGAGGCTGGGTGAGGGAAGGCCAGCGCCCGCACGCTAGGTTGCCTCCAGGTTTAAAGCTAGCAAGATTGCTTTCTAGGTGTGTCCGCAGTGAGAATGAGCACACAGGCCAGTTTCTTTTGGAGTGTGGCTTTGTGGTACAGATGTTGGTTATGGAACTCAAAAGCACCCTGATCTGTTTTGCCTTCTCTCCTTTGATCCAATCTTCTGCAGGTTGGGTTGCTAAAGAAAAAAGATTGTGATATCATAAATGTAGACAGAGACAGTAGAAAAGTAAGGGTCACCTGTAATCTAGAGATTAGCGAGTCAGCCTTTGACCATCCTGAGCCACCTACTCCTAAGTGGTTTTCCCATTCTGGAATGTCTTAGATAGCCCCTGGAATGTCCTGGATACTGCATTATAGCCTCACCCTCCTGGAAAGGTGATGTCTTGACATTTTTTACATAGTAAAGAGAGGTTAAATTTGCATTCTTTTAACAGGAGTGCTGTAAACTGTATCTCCACGACCTGTGCCTAGACAAAATATTGGATTGCATTGTAAATAGAAGATCCAGGCTATACCAGGTAGTCCCTGGAATAATCAGGCCTTTATGTGTGAACATATCCAGGGTCCTAGTTCAAGAATTTTCTCCTAAACTCTGTTGTAATAATAATACCTTATATTTGTATAGAGTTTTACATGATTCAAATACACACAAGATCTTAGTTTGACCTTGCAGCAACACTTTGAAGCGGGTGGCTCAGGGATTATCATCCTCATTTTTAGAGGGGAAAATGGCGGAGCAGAACTCACACAGCTAGTCGTTGAGGGAGGCAGGACTTGAACTCAGGCCTCACAGTGCCCAGTCCTGTGTTCTTTCCATCATGCCACACGCCCTTGGGTTCAAGGTCATATGTGTGTGTGTGTGTCGTGTAGATGGGGACAGTTAGTTAAACCTCACTTAAGATCAGGACCAGTTGAGAAATACAATCAGATATGGCTCATCACATCAATTTTATTAT
Source organism: Murina feae (assembly GCA_004026665.1). Classification (NCBI taxonomy): domain Eukaryota; kingdom Metazoa; phylum Chordata; class Mammalia; order Chiroptera; family Vespertilionidae; genus Murina; species Murina feae. The sequence goes on along the minus strand of PVJC01010905.1, from coordinate 22,553 downwards.
AGGCAGACTGGAGTGAAGAGCAGAGCCTGCACACATGGCTTCCATGGACTTTTTGCTCTTATTTCCTGCCCCCTCCTTTTCCTTATGGAACTCGCCTACTGAGTCTCAGATCTGTACCAGCACTGCAGCAGGCCTCCTGCCTGGAGGCAGAGGTGCTGTCTTGCATTGAGGAGTGCAGGAGCTGGACTCAGACAGCTAGAGAGAGAGCTGGAGATGCCAGGCCACACATGAGCATTGTCCCCTGGGGGTGCATGGGTTCCAGGAAGAGAGACAGTGGCTGAAGTCTGCCCTCAGCACTTCTGAGAGTGTAGGGGAGGGTTAGGATGGTTCTTCCTGTGCAGTTAATTCACTTGGGGAAAAAAAACCTAGAAGCTCCTTGAATGCAAGGACCCCTAACACATCCTGTCCCCCAAAGTATACAGCAGAGACCTGAGCTTGTCATTGTGCCCAACAGATACTTGTTGACCAAACTGTGATCTTCACTCTGGCATAGAAGCAGCAAAGAAAAGATAGTGTCAGACCCAATTTCTGAATGAATGAACAGTTGCACATGACCTCTCTTACCCACCGGAAGGCACACTGGCTGGCGACCAAGATACCCTGCCGTCGGATTGGCAGCTGTAGGGAGCTGGTCCAGGGATTCTTCTTCCGGAGGGATAACAGTCCACTGACTCCTCCCTTCGCTGCCCTTCCCTGACCAGAGCTCACCTCTCACCTGTTCTCTTTTGAACATGTTCAAACACACCTTCTTTAAGCCACCTTTCTCCTTTTCTCTTTCTGCTTATTCAGCCACTGGAAGAATTTTTGTCTTTCCTACTCTATGCCCTGCCTCATATCGCAGCCACTGTCCTTGCCGTATCAGATTTCTCTCTCTTGATCTGGTAGATAAGTAGCATCGCCATCAGTGCCCAGGATACTCTTCCTGCATGAAGAGATAATATTATAGTTAATAAGGAATGAGTTTTTAAACATTTTGTAAGTGCCCAGAATACCCACTTTCAAAAAACATTTTTTCTATCAGTTAAGCTTTTGCTGAAACCTCAGCATTAAGAATAATTGTATTTCCCCCTCCCCATTTAATTTTTTAATTTTTAATAGTATAAGTACAGTATTAACATATGCTACAATTTTTATGGCAAACGAAATTTCAACAACCTATGTCATAAATAGGCTTTTATGAGCTAACTTATGAACCAACTATAACTTGTTATTTGTGTGGGAAAAACGTGCTCCGTTCCAGGTTTAGACCAGCCTGTCGGACACAGCCGATGTATTGTATGTGCTGTGTCTAGACTAAGTGTGCACAGGGTGGTTGGTATACTCTTTCTCTGTCCAGTTCCAAAGCAAACTGAGAATAAGGGGCTTTTTTTTTTTTTTTTTTTTGCTTCACACATGACATACGAACTTCGATGTGTTTGTCCCGTAGGAAAATCTTTTGACATCACATACGTGCGCCTCAGGTTCCACACCAGCCGGCCAGAGAGCTTCGCCATTTACAAGCGCACGCGGGAAGACGGGCCCTGGGTTCCTTACCAGTACTACAGCGGCTCCTGCGAGAACACCTACTTCAAGCTGAACCGAGGCTTCATCAGGACCGGAGAAGACGAGCAGCAGGCCTTGTGCACGGACGAGTTCAGCGACATCTCCCCGCTCACCGGAGGCAACGTGGCCTTCTCCACCCTGGAGGGAAGACCCAGTGCCTACAACTTTGACAATAGCCCTGTCCTGCAGGTAGGCATCCGGAGGGTGGCATGGAGCCAGGTGCTTCTTCCCACGTATGTGCGGGATGCAGGGAGATTGTGGTCATGAGGCCTGTGGTCCTCCAGCAAGACACACAGCTGGCTTTCCTTCTACTCTCCTGGGGACTCTGACTCGGTGAGGAAAAGCAGTTTTGTTCCTGTCCCCACCGCACCCCCGGTTGATGTTTGTTCTTACATTCTCATGCACTTGCAAGTGTGTCCTGGGATATATAAACTTTACAAATTTTTTTTAAAAGTTGCACCATTTTAACTCTAGTGCTTGTACTTGAAGTGGGAACATTTTGCTTCTGACCTTGTTGAAGAGGGTATTTGAACTAATCGATCCAGTTTTCTTGCATCCTTTCTTACCTCTTCTTTGATTGGACAAAGTAGAAGATATTTTATTAGCAAGAGGGCACAACGGAAGCAGGATGGCTGTGAATGCCGCCTCCTTCGTTATTGTGCCAGGGAATTCCAACTGGACTTGTCTGGCACCATTGCCAGTCATGAAAACTCCTCATCGCCTAGAGCACTGGTGTGTGTGCCAGGATAGACAGTTAGGAACCCCTTGTATCATGCTCAAGCATCATAGAAACGTTCCCCTATTTAGCAGTAGAAAGGATTTTTCTCATGAATGCATTATATACCCTTAGACACCCGTCTACACCATTATATGGGATCTTTATGTATTGCTTAGATTTCTGTGAACTTTTTCTTACGTTCTTACGGAGAGACCGGCGAGCCTCATGCCGTACATACCTAGCACATTAACACAGAATTGGAGGCACTTCCCTCCTGTGGCTGAAGCTAACATCTCAATGGGGGCAGGCTGTAGTAATTGACTGAGACGAGAAATACTGGATGTGGGTTTGCAAAAGCTGTGCTCGTTTCGTGAAGAGCTATTGTGATTTCTCAGGGCGGGGTGGAGGGACTTTATGCTTTTGTGTCTTCTCCGTCTTTCTCTCTGGAGTTTATGACATTCAGGACCCCTCCTTTAGTTTGGTTATATGGTTTTGGACGGTGGCAAAAGATGAGACGTTACTTCTCTGTGAGTCCAGTTCTTCCTTTCCATTGTATTTCTGTAAGCTGCTGGCTGGGAGATTATACATCTTGATTTTGGAAAACTCTGAGGGGTTGATGAGCAATGAATATGTTTGCGGAGTCTTTCAGAAAAGCGTTTCTCGCACTGGCGATAAGAGGTGCTCAGAGTCAATGACAGGAAGACTCGCTGACTTTGATCGATGAAAAAGCAGGAGACTGCCTGCCTAGGGGAGGAGTGATCTACAAAGACTCTTCAAGCTAACCTCGCAGACATTTGCTAGCTTTGTTTCTTCCCACACAATTACTGTGTTTGTCCTGGAGAGGCAACAGGATAGCCAGTAGGAAAAGGCAGTGACATAATGTTGTGACTGGTTTCCTGGCACCTTCGCTAACTGGATGCCTTGTCAGCCATCTTGAGGCCATTTCGCCAGCTATAGGAATCCTGCTGTTTGCTGCCCTTGTTCCACAGGAACTCACGAGACTTAATGTGGAAAAAATGCTGTCAGCGTCTGCGGTGGATTTGGTCAGTTGGCATCCCGCAGAGACATTAACTATGTGTCTCTAGATGTAAGCGCTCTGGCTCTGAGATCTGGCTGCCAAGGGGATTTAAGCTTCAGCTGATTGGACAGTGAGGAGAGGCCAAGCACACTTTCCTCCTCACCCCCTGTGCCGCCCTCCAGAAGCTATCTCCTTGCTAGGAGGGAGACCCCTCTTGGTTTCATTGTATATGAATATGATCAAGCATGCATTGTTTAGGATGATGATTAGCATTTATTGCAGCACTTACTACAGTGTGCTGCAGTGTGACAGGCATTGTTCTAAGCCCTTTAGATATATTAACTCAACCCTCAGGATGCCTCTGTATGGTAGATGTTTTGATTATCTCCATTTTACAGATGAGGAATCAGAGGCCCAGAAAGGATAAAATAACTTGCCCCAAACAGTTTTAAATGGCTGAACTGGGATTCAAAACCCAGAAAGTCTTGCTTCAGGGTCTGTCTGTTCTTTTAAAGGTTCCCACCATGAGGGAAAACAGGGGGTCGCTTAGATTCGGCCCTTGAGAAACTTTTATTCAGGAGAGCTGTGATAAAGGTGAAGGCTGTATCTAATCTAATAAAAGAGTAATATGCAAATTGACCCTCACTCTGTTACACCCACAAGCCACACCCACCAGGAGCAAATATGCAAATTAATTCAACTAAGATGGTAGCAGCCATGGAGCTGGAGTTGCCCCGGGCAATGGAGGAAGCCAGGGCTCTGTGGGCCCTGAGTTCTACTCAAGGCTACAAAGTTTCAATTATAGAAGATAAATAAATCCCAGATACCTGCTTCCAGCCAGGCACCCCAGTAGGGACCCAAACCCTGAAGGGTCTGTGGGCAGCCTGAAACGGCCCTCTGCCCCTCACCCAGGCTGGCCAGGCATGCCAGCAGGTGGCCATTCCCCGAGGGGTCCCAGACTGCGAGAGGGCACAGGCCGGGCTGAGGGAACCTCCCCCCCCCTCCCCAGTGCACAAATTTTTGTGCAGTGGGCCTCTAGTAAAATATAATAAGCATTAAACGCAGTTATGTTTAGCTATTTACATTACAGATGACTAAAGGATTCCTAACATTGTGGCCATGAGTGGGAGTTGTTGTTGTAGTTCCAAGTTTGGATGCGGTGAAATCATCTCTTTCCTTTCTAATTATACTTGGGGGCTTGGTGGAGATGAGCTTTTCTGAGTTCTCTGTGTTGTTCTATCTGCCAGGTGTTTGGCATGGTTGGAGCAGTGGTTCTTAATCAGGGGCATGCCTCCCAGTCTCACCCACAGCCCTGCACTCACTCGTTACGTCTCGTTCTGTCTCCGTAGTTGATTGTAGTGCTGTCCCAGGAGAGAACTTGAAGTAGAGATGGTGTCTTTGTTTAAACAACCATGATTTATTATTTCTCATTAATTCTGTATTGCCCTGGGCTCACTTGCCTGCAGGTGAGCTGGGAGCTGGGTTTCTCTCTCCCTGTGGTCTTATATCCTCAAGGAGGCCCATCTGGACTTTTTCATGTGATGGTGGAATTATTCCAGGAGGGCAAGTCCCAGTGACAAGTACTTATCAAGCCTCTGCTCGTGTTACATTTGCTGATGTCCCCTCAGCTAAAGCAAATCACATGCCCAAGCCCAGAATCCATGTGGAGAGGGGCTCCGCAGGGTGGGGGACACCAGCAATGACAATGGGTTGGCATCATTTGTATAATAGTCTGTCACAGATGTAAACACCTCACTAGCATTAGCTCAGTGAAAGGGCATTTATTACAAGGGCTTTGAGTTCACAAAATCTAGGGGGAAACTGTATAACCTTCATTCTTACCCTTGGCCGTGTGGTACTCCTACCGCGTTGATCCACTGTAATTTCTTTCCATTTGTTCTTTTGCTCAGCAAATGCCTTGTAAGCACCTCCTGTGCTAGGGGAATGGCAGTGGACAAAACGAAAAATTCCTGCTTACAATTTGGTGATGATGGTGTCAGAAACAGACAATATAAATAAAGTAGGGAAAGGAAATCAGGCATTCAGGGGTGGTAGCAGTTTCAGGAAGGCCTCAGAGAGAAGTGAAATTGTGGAGGGGGGTCAAGGCAAAGACTGACTCTGATTGGTTGAGGACAGTGTCCTGATTTAGTGCTTCTACTTGGCTGTCTCTCCCAGACCTATTGGAGTGGATTGGCTGTGGAGGGAGCTATAGGTGGTGCCAAGTGGGCAGGAGGAGACAACGACGACCAGCATGTCTTGTACAAGCGTGGCATCCCATGAGCTCCATGCTGATATCTGATTGGATTTGGGGTGCGGATACAGGGTGGAGAGAAGGGACATGTATATTGAGTATCCAATGTATGCCCAGGCATTTAGAAGTATATTTCATTTAAGCCTCTCAATGGCCTGTGAAGAAACTAGTATCATTCCTGCTTTGGGGGACTCTGAATGGTAAAGTTAACAACTTAGAACAAAGAAGGGAAGAGTCAAGAAGGAGAAAAATATCAAGAAATTAAAGGAACCATTGGGCATTATAGTTGAGTTAATGCTAAAAGAGGACATAAGTTAAATGACACATTCACTGTTTAGAAAACGTTGTCTCATTTATGTATCTTATCTTTAGTCCCACTAGCTGTGTTTTCTGTTTTTGTTTTCTCACAGGAGTGGGTAACAGCCACCGACATCCGAGTGACTCTCAATCGCCTAAACACTTTTGGGGATGAAGTGTTTAATGACCCCAAAGTTCTCAAGTCCTATTATTACGCAATCTCTGATTTTTCTGTAGGTGGTAGGTAAGTAAACTCTTAAACACTTTGAAAGGGACTCGAGCTTTGGTTTAAAAGTGAATGCAGCAACTGTTCACAACTGCATTAATAATGTTGTTAGACCTTCTCATTATCGTGAAAACAAAGTAAGTAGGTTTTCTAAAACCTTGTCAAATCAGTCCCCTTCGTGAATTCTTATTGAAAATATAAGTGCAGAACTCTATAATAGATAGGCACTATGAAGCTCTGGAGGAAGTGTAGGGTTGACATGCACCTACGGATAAGAACTGGACCTTCTAAGATCCTACACAGGAATGGGGCAGACAATGTATGAATATGTGAAAGAGTAAATACCAGCATAGCCCCATGTTTTAGATAAAAAGATGCCATATGTCAGAGAATGCTGCAGAACTCTCAGGCTAGAGAAGCAGATGGGCTCTGAGCTGGGTCTTGAAGAGCAGGTAGGATTAGGATGAGTGGGAAGGATGTCTGGGTTGGTACAGAAGGATGGGCAGGTCATGAAAATGTTTTGCGTTAGCCATGTATAAGCCTACTTGACTTAAGGAAAATCTCTTATGTGAATTTGTAGAGTTGTAAACCAGAGAGATCAATTGGTAGCCAGAGACTTTACACAGTGGGCAAGAATCTTGGACTTACCTCCCCTGTTAAACTATCAGGTCTCAAGAGCAGCAACTTTTTTTTTTTTTTTTTTGCATTCAGTGTTCCTGAGGAGGAGTTGATACTCAGTGAAAGCTGATGGAAACTGTCACCAGTGAGAAATCAAGTCTTTTTTTTTTTTTTTGCAGTAGGGCTGTGATACCACAACAGCGGATCAGGAAGATTAGTTGTGAGCATGTATGTATGAGTTATGAGCAGAGTATGCTCGAGAGAATTTCCATTCTTACTATGACACTGTGTGAGCTAGGTGATAGCTGACAAACACCTGACATTAGAGTGGTGACATTAGAATGGAAAGGAACATTTAGATGCATTTTATTGTGAAGGAATAATTGTCAGGATTTCGTCATGATGATTGTAAGGTTTAGTGATCAGGAGCATCGTGGTACCATTAACAGCGTGAGTAAAGAAGATGGGTTAATTGGGAAGATGATGCATTTGGATGTAGACACGTAAAATTGTAGGTCACGGAGGACGACTAAATTTGTACAGCGGTCAAGGAGTTAGGGAGAAACATGAGAGCTGGAGATATAAATTTGTGACTCATCTGGTTAGGCTGTAGATGTTCCAGAAATGTTTGGGTGTATTTTTAAGTGGTAGTAGAAGCTATGGAACTGATTACTATCTTTAAGGAAGCAAGTGAGGGAAGCTCAGCGCACCAGAGTGCACGTTGGTGTTCCTGGGGATTTCCACGAGTTCTTAGTTTATGGTTTTACCAGCATCTAGGGGATCCTGCAAGGATTCTTACCCCTAGCAACCTGTGGGAATACCAGGCCACCAGAGAGAGATCCCCATCTTGTCATGAGGTATCTAAATGTGTCTTGCTGCCCTCAGATCAGAATACTTTAAAATCATCATGGCAGATGATTGCTGACGTAATCATTGACTTGTGATGTGCGTACGCAATCCTAGGCACATGAATAAAGCAACTTCTTGATTCTCCCAGGAACCCGATGAAAAAGACATTATCATCCTCCCTGTTTTACAGGAAAATCACAGGGCAGGGCTCGAATCCCAGCAGCCTAGCCTGGCTGCAGATTCCATGCTCTTCCTAACCAGTGCTCTTGGCACACACATTTGCCTTCAGGAAGTGATGCTACAGATGTCCTCCCATATTGTTAGGGACTTTCTTCTCGCGTCTGGTTAATTCCCCATCCCCTGTTAAATAAAGTCACCTTTTTTATTTTTCTCCTGCTTAATTTTTCCTCATACCTAAACAGCCCTTACCTAATCTTGCTCAGTTCCTCAGTTTACAGTTTCGAATGGAGATCTCAAGAATATTCAGAGGTTGTTTTTGGTGTCCATCCTTTTTCTGCATCCATTTCTGGGGCTTTCGAGCTGCGTGTCCTATCTCTGAGTGTCTCTTCTCTCCCCAGGTGTAAATGTAACGGACACGCAAGCGAGTGTGTGAAGAATGAGCATAACAAGCTGGTGTGTAACTGCAAGCATAACACCTACGGGGTCGACTGTGAAAAGTGTCTCCCTTTCTTCAACGACCGGCCGTGGAGGAGGGCGACTGCCGAGAGTGCCAGCGAATGCTTGCGTGAGTGCCCCTTGGCGTCCGGCCGTTCAGTTACCTCGAGATCTCTCGGGTGGAGGAAGGAATGGGTGACTTGCATTTATGCCTCCTTGAAAGGAAAACAACGAAAGGCAGTGCTTCTTTCATCCTTGGAAAGCATAGGACGTGGACGTCAGAGGAACGTCACAGATGGGGGCGCTTGGCTGTAAGCATAAACCGTGCTGGTTGTGTGTTTCCTTCCTGAGCACACACACCGGGATGGGAGCAGCATCCTCAGCGCTGGGCACTGTGCTTAGATCCAGATACCGGGCCAGTGTGGTCCGCTCTGACATAGGATTTCTCCAGTTCTTTTCTTGGTTGTCCTTGAAAATAGTCTTCTTCCTACCAGTGCTCAAGAGCGAAGGTCATTGATTAACATGTGTCAGTTACAGTGAGTTCTAGACTAAGACTGCCATTCCAAAGCTTATTTATAAAAAATGGCTTTTCCTCGGTGTCACTAAAGAGCACAGTGGGGAGAACTTTCTGACTCCCCTCAGTGCAGAGGCAGAGGCTCTGGGAGGAAGAGTAGACACTAGGATTCCTAGGGAAGGGTGGACTGGAGAAGATAGCGCGTTTGTTCCTTCACAACATCTTTGTTTATTCTGAACAGATAGGGAAAGGAATCTCAGGAGAAAGGAACTGTGAAACGATGTAATTATGACTCGCCAAGGACTGAAGAAAATTGTAAAGCAGCTGTAATTTTCTCATGTCTTTATAAATATCCCTTATCATATTCTCTTGGGAATAAATCGAATAAGAAAGCGGGTCCTGTGAACTTGCAGGAATTGCTGGCAGAAGCCTTGAGAAAGAATTGATATCTTATGACTAATTTTATTAGCTGCCTAGAGCAGATTTCCTTATTCATCTTTTCTTTCCCTCAACAAATCCCAGATTTGCAGATTAACTTTATAGCCTCCTCCAGCATTCCTGAACGATTGCTTGGGCTTCTTTAGTTATTTTACTGAACTGTCATATCCAGTGTTGGAAGCTACATGATAAAGGCCGGCAAGAGAAAGAATGAAATATTCCCAAGGTGTGCCACCAAAGTAAATGTATACATGAGTTTAGAAAGTACTCTGTTTAATGACGTGGGCATATATAGAGTCTGTACAAGAACATTATGAGGACAGCAAAGTCCCTGGATCGCCAGCTTGCCTCGAGCAAATGAGCGGAATGCTGTAGGCAGAGGACTTTGATGAGGGGCTAAGTCACTTTGCTTGCCTCCTCAGTCCCTTTGGCCCCGGGACCCCACAGAGAACAACGTTTCTGAAGGTTGTGAGAACAGTCCAGTATTGTGCAGGGGCTTGAGCTACAGAAGAGGAAATGACAGCTGCCTTCTCTCTTACCAGCTGCTGAGGAGGGAGCCACAGCCTCTGTTTGTGCTGTGGGGTAGACAGCGATTTTCAACCGGGATGCCGCAAGCATTGTCAGAACACGCAGTACCTGACTGCTTTGTCAGGGCACTGACCTCTTTCCCTGAGGTTGTCGAATCACAAAATGGCACCAGCCAACACAAGAGTAGCCGTCCAGCGTGAATGAGTCACAATTATACCTATGTTTTTTTTTTATCAGATTGGCAACATATTTTTGGCATTCCCTCAGCACGCAGTGTGACAGTTGTGGCCGCAGAATTTTAGTGATTGGTTTACATGTGCCATGAGATGAAATAGGTTGAAAACCCTTGAGTTAAGACAGTGGAGACCCGGGAATTGTTCTGGCTCATAGTTTCCAAGCACCAGACTGTTCCGGTGGGTCTGGCTGGGTTGATTGTGGGATAATCTAGGGAGGCTGGAGGGAGAAGAAACAGCTACTGAAGAAGGGGAAGGGAGCTATAAAAGTTACTTAACACAACTCTAATTTGGTGGCAGTAATTCGAGTTTCTAAAAAATTTTCGAGTATAGTATCATAAAAGGACTGATTGTAAATGAAGGAAGAAAATATGTATGTTTAAATATTTTAAAACAACAACTTCCTGATGTTTCTGAAATCACGTAAAACTTTATTTTCTAGTGTGCATGATACTGTCTATAGAATCAAAGATACTTTGGCAGAATCAATAATTCTGATAAAATCATCTGCATATACGTACAGTGTAATGAAGGATTTCTGTGACTACAGATACTTGTTCTTAAACTATGGTTGTGACCCGAAGGGGGTAGTATCATTAGTTACGTAACAGATGACGTGGTTGGCATTGAGGCTCCCCAGTGGATGGATGAATCCGCTGGATCCAGATTTCGCTTCAGTTCTGCTCCTGTCTGCAGAAGCACTAATTATAACCCCTTGGTCTCAGGTTAGCCCAGTCTGGATCTGCAGATAACCTGGCGCCTTGAAAGTTCCTATCTTAATGTATTTGAATCATCTATAAGGCCTGAAACGTTAAGGTGCCTTGAAGCCTGCGTTTACGTTGACATGTTCTTGGAGTTGGGATTAGGATGGGGGATAAAGATTCAGAAAAATTGTGATTTGACTTGGCTTTTATTAGTTTAGATGCAATATGACCTGGAGATCCCTTCCTAAGAAAAGGAATTCCTTGTCTTTTATGATGGTGCTGTTTTTGATCAGGATGAACAGTTTTCTATATAAACTCTTTATTGACAGACCGTTTTTCTTAATGAGCAGTGCACCTGGTGGTCATTCTTATTTCAACACCACCTGTCCCAGCGATGTGGGAGACTGTGGTTTGCGTAGTCTTGTAAAATGCTCTTCGTAAGGAACATGGATCTCACTTCACCTGTGTGTTTGGCCGACAGCCTGTGACTGCAATGGCCGATCACGGGAGTGCTACTTTGACCCTGAACTGTACCGTTCCACCAGCCATGGCGGCCACTGCACCAACTGCCAGGATAACACCGACGGCGCCCACTGCGAGAGGTGCCGGGAGAACTTCTTCCGCCTCGGGAACACGGAGCCCTGCTCTCCGTGCCACTGTAGTCCTGTGGGTAAGTGCCAGGCAGTGTCTGCTCCAGCCTGATGGGTTTCAAGACAAAAAAAAAAAAGTAAGCATTTCCTGTAGCCCCAGAAAACGAAGCTGTTTCCTGGGCACACGTTCGGTGTGAAAATGCGGACATTACTATAACATGTAAATTATAACATGTCAGGGATTCAGGATCTGCCTGTCCCCCCACCTCCACTCTCTTTAACTGCATTGGACTTGCCGATGATTTTTCAGGTGCGTATAAAACTGGGTGTGGCCTGATCAATGATTTTGTAAACAGTTAGCAACAGGATCCTAGGGAGCATTTGAACTCCACAGGGAAAGGTTAGCTGCTTCGTGAGTTCTTCCTCGTTAATGATTTTGTTTAGTCTGAAACCCTTTGAGAGCTTGAGCTGTTCCATGTTAGTATATGTCCACAGAGGTGGTGTGCTCTTAGTCCGTCCCGTCCTTGCAGGAGTTTGACCTTTGTGTTTGCTGTTCGTGCCGGCGGACACTTAAGTTCTAGGCGCGACCCCGAGGGAACCAGTGCTTTCTCACAGAGGAGGGACGGGCCTCGTGTCCAGTTCGCCGCTGGGAACAGAGTGACCTGTTAGTGTTTTCAATATTGATGTCCAAACAGGGGTCTGGTTTTGAGAGAATTCCGATTTAAAATGCCACCTTTTTCCTCTGTAACCGTCTAGAGATTGCATATTGGGTTCCAAGCGTTGTTCTAAGCTGCCGATTTTCTTTTTTTTTGACGTGTAATATTGCGGACACGCTGGGTGGTTGACACGCTTTTTACATGTTAGGTTCCCTCAGCACGCAGTGCGACAGCTATGGCCGATGTAGCTGCAAACCGGGAGTGATGGGCGACAAGTGTGACCGCTGCCAGCCTGGGTTCCATTCTCTCACGGAGGCAGGGTGCAGGTGAGACCTCTCAACACCCAAGCAAGGGGGGCACCGCCTAAACGGAGCCGATTCCTCATGATAGACTTGTGGCTTATCTGCAGCTGTATAAACATTTCCCCTAAAATAATTAGACTTGGGGCTGTAATGATGACCCCGGACTGGTGTGCACAGAGATTGAGCAGAGTTTTTTACATGTTGACTGTAATGGGTGTCCTTGATTGAAACCAGATCCAAGTATAAAAGTGACACCAGTTAGGTATTAACTACTGTTATCAATACGTAAACCAACAGGCTGACTTTAAGAGTGGAATTTCTTTGCTCCTGTCTCTTCTCTCATTGTTTTATTCATTTTCCACCCAACAGGCCATGCGCCTGTAACCCTTCCGGCAGCACAGATGAATGTAACGTCGAGACAGGGCGGTGTGTTTGCAAAGACAACGTCGAAGGCTTCAACTGTGAGAGGTAGCTCATTCCTACTCCAGCTGGATTGTGTTTTCTCTGTTATCACATTTCAAGCACACAAAAAAAATGCCTGATTGCACCTTAATCTTTTTCAGATGCAAACCTGGATTTTTTAATCTGGAATCATCTAACCCCCGAGGCTGCACACCCTGCTTCTGCTACGGGCATTCTTCCGTCTGCACGAACGCCGTGGGCTACAGTGTTTACTCCATAACCTCGACCTTTCAGACTGGTAACTTAGACCTTTCCTTCTGTCCCCAAAATGTGCAACTAGACGTACAGTATTTTTAAAAAAGCAGTAACTCTTGGAGGATTTTTTGATGGTAGCAACACTTCGGTTTTTTAATGAACATGATTTTTGGTTTATTTGGCTTTCTTGTTTGGGGGGGGGGTTTGTTTGTTTTTATCATATATATAGTTTCTCTTTGAAGTTAGTAATTTTTAAAAAATTTATTTTTCAATTACAATTGACATGTAATATAATACTAGTTTTAGGTGTACAGCATAGTGATTAGAAATTCATATAACTTACTAAGTGATCACCTCAACTAATCTCGTACCCCCCTGACACTGTACAGTCATTACAATGTTCTTGACTATATTCCCGATGCTGTACTTTATGAAACCATACGTGAGTTTAGAATTCACCATAGTTAAATGTTACATAAAATAAAGCAAAAATGCACTTCGAGATGTATAGCATGTCTAGGTACTGTTGTAGGATTCATTTATTCGCTGCTGTGTTTTCCTATACTTTTTTTTTTTTTTAAGATTTAAAAAAATACATTTTTATTGATTTCAGAGTGGAAGGGAGAGGGAGAGAGAGATAGAAACATTGATGGTGAGAGAGAATCATTGATCAGCTGCCTCCTACACACTCCCTACTGGGGATCGAGCCCACAACCTAGGCACGTGCCCTCGACCAGAATCAAACCAGGGACTCTTCAGTCCGCAGGCCGACTCTCTATCCACTGAGCCAAGACCGGCTAGGGCTCTCCCTATACTTTTTATATGTGTTTGCGGTCCATAAAGGAGGTGAAGTCGGGGGGTTTACAGTGTCACAGCACTTGTGTTTTTGTCCTGTGATTGCAGATGAGGACGGGTGGCACGCAGAGCAGAGAGACGGCTCCGAATCATCCCTGGAGTGGTCCTCCGAGAGGCAAGACATCGCCGTCATCTCAGACAGCTACTTTCCTAGGTACTTCATTGCTCCCGGTAAGTGAGGCCAGAAAGCAGCCTGGCTGGGGCATGCACCTCTGCAGTCTCATTCTCACATCCTTGCCCCATGTGTCTGCGTTCCAGCCAAGTTCTTGGGCAAGCAGGTGATGAGCTACGGTCAGAACCTCTCCTTCTCCTTTCGAGTGGACAGGCGGGACACTCGCCTCTCTGCAGAAGACGTGGTGCTCGAGGGAGCTGGCCTGAGAGTGTCCGTGCCCTTGATCGCGCAGGGCAATTCCTATCCAAGTGAGACCACTGTGAAATACGTCTTCAGGTGAGGTTCTCTTCATTGTAAAGTGTGACTTGACCAGAAGTGGTTTCTTTATCTGAGCTTCTCAGGCTTCAAGGTGAATGTTGAAGAGAGACTCTGGGGTATAAGGGGCCTTCGTAAAGGGAACTTTCCCTGGGACCCCTGTACCCTTGTCACCTGCATGGTCAAACCAGCAGATCGAGTTCTGACTTGGTCACGTGGGCGGAGCTGTGCATTGTTGGCGGCCTAAATGAAGAATTGCTTTCTCAGCCCCCAGGATTCTCCTCACAGAAGCTAATGGGGCCCCTTCTTTCTCGCCAGGCTCCATGAAGCAACAGATTACCCTTGGAGGCCTACTCTTACCCCTTTCGAATTTCAAAAGCTCCTTAACAACTTGACTTCTATCAAGATCCGTGGGACATACAGTGAGAGAAGTAAGTTATAATATAATGTAGAAGAGCTGTTTTAACATGATTAGGATCCATAATATGCAAAAGGGTATCTCTAAAGTCCTAATACTATAATATTTATCCTAAAGAAGTGGTACAAACTATCTACATGAATTATGTGTAAAAATATTTTTAATCCCTTTTAAGAACCTGGAGAAAATTCACTAAAATTAGTAGCTACTATTGTCTTATAATGGGTAAGACTGTTCCAATTACATTACACATAAATAGATTCTTCCAAAATTTCTTCATATAATTTTACTGGCTCACATGACTTAATAACCTCAATTTCTATTTATTGTTCTGTAATTCTCAAGTCTTTTATCTGTTGGCTTAATTATAGAAAATTAAAAATTACTGAATGAACATTTGTTATAATTTGAGATAAAACTGTTCTAAGTATGCCTTTCAAATTTTTTTCCTATAAAATTTTTTTTGCGTTGTTTTTGAAAATTCATCTTTATTGTTGAAAGTATTACAGATGTCCCTTTTAACAAAGACCTCTTTCTGTAGAAAGGTAGAACTGGTGCAGGGGAGTCAGTGGTGAGGTGGCACTGAGAGTGGCATCAGCTTGGGTGTGTGGATTTTTTATTATTGAGGCATACTTGGCATACACCATTGTATTAGTTTCAGGTGCATGGCATAATGACTTGATATTTGTTCATATTGTGAAACGATTGCCACAATGAGTACAGTTAATGTCCGTCACCACACATAGTTACATTGTTTCTCCTCCCTGGTGATGGCAACTTTTAACATTTACTCTCTTAGCAACTTTCAAATATGCAATACAGTATTATCAGCAGTAGCTGCCACACTGCATTACATCCCCATGATTTATTTTATTTTATAACTGGAACTTTGTAAACCACCAATCTTTGTTCCCTGTAGCTATGAGGTAAGTGTTTTGGGGTTTTTTTTTGTTTTGTTCCTTTCTCCTTTTGTTTTCTTTTTAAAGATTTCAAGTGTAAGTGAGATCATGCAGTGTTCGCTTTCTCTCTGACTTATTTCACTTAGCACAATGCTCTCAACTCCTTGGATGTGACTTTCAAGATGCCTGCATGAATATCCAGATGAAAATATCTTATAAGTGGTAGTTAGAAACATGAATCTGGGGCTTAGGAAAAAATTTGGACTGGAGATCTAGAATTGAAAGGTTGTCAGTGCATGGGTAGTAATTTTTAAACTTGTAAACTTGAAAAAAGAAAAAAGAATATGCAATTTGGGAAACAACTGTTTAAGGACTATTCCTTGAGTCTCAAAAGAGAAAAAAAATTTGAGGAGGAGAAACAGTTAACAAGTTTAAGAAGTTAACACCATTGGATTTTGAGTTGGGTGACTAAGTAATCATTGATGAGGTGGAGTGTTTTGTTGTTGTTTTGTTTATTTATTTATTTATTTATTTGTGTGTGTGTGTGTGTGTGTTTAAGAAGTGTTGAAACTGATATTAGAGTGCAGTCCCCCATTAATAATTTGAAGGTCAAGATGAAAAGTAAAGGTTATTCTTTTAAGAAGTTTGGCTGTAAGGGAAGGAAAAGAGATGGATTATAATTTGGGAGTAGGGACCAGATGGGAAGAGGAGTACTTTTAGGATGGGAGACTTAAGAATGTTTAGAGTTGGAAGCACATTAGCCAGTGGAAAAGTATCTCATGATCTAATTGTTGAAAAACCCCATAAACATATTGAAAGTTAACTAAGTTCAAGTCAATAACAGAAGAGATATCCTTCAGCCTCAGGTTGTCAATTTCTAAGAATTATATAAGCAGCCAGTCATATTTCATAACATAGGGAAATACACTCAAAAGATAGACTGCCAGAGACAGGAGTGGGATGGAAATTAAAGGGAAACTTGATGACATCATCAGGGCCTGCCCCTTCCATGGGATGCTCCAGCGGAGACCATCACAGGCACGGTTGGGTTGGACGAATCATTGGTCTAAGTCAGTGTAAGGCTTCCTCTTTTTTTAATTTTCTTCTGGAAAGGGGACAGCATTGTGACATATAACATAATGGCTTTGGAATCATTGCATACGTATTGAAGTAGCCCTGAGTGTTAGAACCTGTGTGTTTATTTTGACTGTTTTGTGCAGGGTATAAAAGAATGTAATGGAGTGATACTTGTTGACAGGTGCTTTCCCTGCTGTCTTGTCTTGGAACTCTACAATCAGTACCTGCTTTTGTCATAAGAGAACAAAAACACTACTTGCTGACTGCAGACCTAAACTCTTCTTGTCCTCCATAGTCTTGCTCTTTTCTCTTCTTGCTCTGGATTATGGTCCCGTGCTTTTCATTTTTTATATTGGTGATTGGGAGAACCGTAAAACCTACCAGTCATGGTGTGTGTTTAAAAATAAGTTTGCTATATCCCAGAAACAGCACCAGCTACCACATGGTTATTCTAAATGCTATTGTCTACTTGTCTTCTCCAGTAAGTGAATTAAAGGGATGGTTGCTTGTCTCTGGGAGTTTGGCTTTGGTTACCTTTTAATGTTATTGACTTCTCTTGAGCTTTTGCAAAATGGAAGCCAGTTCAGTGATTCTCTTTCTCACACCCCACACAGGTGCTGGGTATTTGGATGATGTTACCTTGGCTACTGCTCGTCCTGGGCCAGGAGTCCCTGCAACTTGGGTGGAGACCTGCACCTGTCCTGTAGGATATGGAGGGCAGTTTTGTGAGATGTGCATCTCGGGCTACAGGAGAGAAACCCCGAGTCTCGGGCCATATAGTCCATGTGTGCTTTGTACCTGCAATGGACACAGTGAGACCTGTGACCCTGAGTCAGGTGAGCGGATGCTCTTTGGAGGCTGCTCGCCTTAAGTTCCCCTTAGCAGATGGGTAGGAAATCCTCATTGTCTCCTTTGTCTGTGTCTCATGCCCGCTCTCCAAATAGGTGTTTGTAACTGCAGAGACAACACAGCTGGCCCCAACTGTGAGAAGTGCAGTGATGGGTACTATGGAGATCCAACCGCGGGCACCTCCTCTGATTGCCAGCCCTGCCCATGTCCTGGGGGCTCAAGTTGTGCTGTTGTCCCTACAACACAGGAGGTGGTGTGCACCAACTGTCCCACTGGTACCACCGGTGAGTCTGCTCTTTCCCCCTGCTCATGGCGTCCATCCTTCAGAAACATTCTGAGAAGAAGGGCTTTGGAAGCGTCTGGATTATTTTCGTCTGTCTTAATGATTACAGTTTTCCTAGTAGACAACATTTTGTAGGAAACAGGTTGATTATAGACTTACAAAATGCATATCAGATACTGACAATAGCTAACATATTCATGGCCAGGTACTTTCCTGCCGCTTTAATCCTCAGAACCCTATGAGGTAGGTTCTGCTATCATCCCATGTTCCAGCTAAGGAAACTGAGGCACCGAGACACTAGGTTACATGACCAAGCCTGCAGGCTGGTCATTGGAAGAGCTAGAATTTCAACCCAGGTGTTCTGGCTCCAAAGATGATGATCGCTAGAGTATACTCCCCACACCAAAACCAAAACAACTTGGTTTTTAGTTTGTGGGGCCATTATCTTGGGCTTCTTGATATAAAGTGGTAATTAAAACAATGGCTTTATATCCTTTCTCCAAATTGTTCTTTCAGGGTATCAGAGCCCATCACATTTATTGGGAAAATGTGTTCATTTTTTTTATAGCTTTGGAGAGACCAGTATTCCCATTCTCTGAGTTGCTTTCTTTCTGATGAAAACATAAAACTAGGTCTTTCCCAGCTACTCAAGGCACTGCCCACCCACGCTGGCTGCCCAAGGAGACTGGGGCTCACTGGTGACCATTTCTCTTCTCACATTGACTTCAGGCCAGGCCTCTGATACAGCCTTGGACTCCATTGCAAGCCTTTTGTTCCAAAGACATTGCTACAGAGCATAAAAATAATTGCGAGACCAGAACACTGAGCTAATCATCTGTATCTTTTATGTTTCATCAAAACATTCTTTAATCGTTGGGAAGCATCCAAACACCCCATCTCCCGCCCTGCTCCACTGACCCCTCCCCGAGCACCAGGGCATTGCAGCACAGAGCCGCAATCGTTTGCCTAAGATAGTTGGGAAAATAAGGAGTGGAAATTAGTGTAGGACTTTATATATTTTACTCTTTCCTGCTTTTAAAAAACAATCAGTGACCCAACAGAGTCTCACGCAGACAGACCTTCCATCCTCATTCCGCATCACCCACTCCCGCGCTCTGCTCCAGTCCTCCTGGGCTTACCGTAGTTGCTCAGATGAGCCGGACTCTGGCCTGCATCTGTTGTTCTCCTTTAGAGTCCTCACCCCACCCTCTCCTACCCAAACCTCCCTTTTCCTGGCCAACGCCTGTCTCATCTGGGAGGTGGGGTTGAAACAGCACTTTCCCAGGAAGGCTTTCCAATGGACCCTGCCTGCCCTCCTAATCCAGGTGCTTACTGCCTTTTACTCTGTGGCCATAGGATCTAGCAAATATCCCATGTATAGTATCTACTCTTAGTTGTACTTAATGTAACGTTTGATGGTAGAGCCCCTTACTCGTTTTGTTGTTTCACTGGGTAGATGGCAATTGCAAAAATGAAACAGTGAAGCATAGCGGAGTTGTCCTCATGTCTATACTAAAGGATACAAAATGGTGGATTAAGACAGTCTGGGATGCTTTAACGGAGAAAGGGAGTGTGAAATAAGAGATCTTGGGAAATGTCATAAACATGTTGGTCTCTGATCAGGTGTTTTTCACACAGAGCTCAGCAAGTATATTTGTCTCATTAGTTAGCACCTGGCTTGAAGGGAATGATCTATAGCAGTTCTTGAGGATGTTCATTAGGGTGTAGATGTCACTGAAAAACAGCATTGCACTTGTAAAAAAATGCTCTCACTCTATTCCTTTATCCTTCTTTACTTTTTTTAAAAAACAGCATTCTTTAATCATTTGATATTTTCATGTTTATTGTCTGTCTTCCCCTCTACTCCTCCAATCCCCAGTTTAAGCTCCATGAGAGCAGGGACCTTTATTTATTTTATTCGCTTTTATATCCCTAGCACTCAGAATAGTGTTCAAGATGTATGTTTGTTGAATAAATGCAAATAATTATTGAATAAATGAATAGAGATTACAGATACAAGGTAAGATGCAATTCATTTAGGACAGTATTGAATATAAATAACTCTTGATAATCACTAAGATCCGAATGTGGTTTGTATTCACATTTAATTTTTAAAACATCTTTTGAGATAAATTAATAATAATAATCTTTTTTCAATCTGTTTTTGATGCATGGCATTGGGAATATAAAAATGATTAATGAATGATCCCTACTCGGCAGGGGCTAAACCTATGGGGGAAAGCAGAGATCATTTTAATACAGTGTGGTTAGTTCAGACGGAGGGATGCACACATGTGCTAAAGGAGAAGAAAGAAGGACCCCTCTCCCATTGCTGGGAGGGATGATAAGGAAAACTAAGGCTTAGAAAGGCATGTAACCTGCCCAACACCGTGTAAATAGTACAGCCAGGATTTGAACCTGCATCCTAGACTCGTAAGACAAAGGGTAGATGAACTGTAGGTGCCAGAGGGTATTTTGGAGTGAGAGCTTTCCATGGGCTACCATGTCGTTCTGTTTAAGGTTTTCCACCAGATTTTTTAAGTTAAGTTTTATTCAAAACAGGTTGCAAAACATTTTAAATGTGGATCCCATCTAGAATAGCTAAATTATCTAATGAAAAAAAAAAGCAGAACTGAAATGCTGTCTTCAAGCTAATCTGGACAAGGATTTCAGGTGAGGGTCTGGCAACTGTGTTTATCAGAGACCAGAAGGCCCATAGCTACCTCTCTTCTCTTCCCCTCCTGCCCGAGCCCAGCCACGTTTCTGCTCTGTTCGCGTTGTCAGTGGTCTCTGTTAGCCACCTGCAGTGGCCAGTCCTCCTCCGGCTGGGTCTCGGCAACACTGGGCGCTGCTGACTGTTCACTTTGCTCCAAACCTTTCCTCCTCTCGCCTTTTTGGACACTTTCCTCTCCTTGGTTTCCTCCTACCTCTCTTCTCTTGGGTGTCCTTTGATCACTTCTGATTCTCAACCACGGGCTTTCATGTCAATTTAATAGTCTCCCCTCAGGTGAGTAGACCCCATCTTTAGGATTCAAGGCCTCTCTGTTACAGCTGCAAAATCTGTATCTTCAGCCCTGACTTTGCTGCCCTGAGCACCGGCTACCGATTTACCATCTCCAGTTGGGTGGTGGCTGTATGCCCTCCAGATGCTCCTCCCCCTCCATTCTTCACCTGTCTCTTCTCTCAGGAGCCCTGCATGCACCACATCGAATGGCCGTCTCCCTGGTGAATATGGAGTATTTGCTCTGAGGCTCCTTCTCTGTAGGATCCTCATGGTTTGGTGACCTTAATCACAGTTCTCAGCTACTGGCAGCCTTCTCCAAACAGCTCTTTCTGGTAAAGTTAGAAATTATTAGGTTCTGGTAACTCCTCTCTCCATCCACCCCTGAAGACCAGGTTATGGAGCCCGTCAATCCCATGGTTACTGTCCCAGGTGCTCCAGGCTCCTGTGGTTTCCCAGTGCTCTGCCCACACCTGGGTGGATAGTATCTTTACTAAATTCTCTGTAGGTCTTGCTAATTTGAATCTCCTGATTCTTTTCTTCTGTGGTCTTGGTTCAGATGGCTAGAAGAATCTGAAATTTAAGCAAATCCACACGAAATCTTTGATTTCTTCTTTTTCCTATCTTAATCCTGTTCCCTCCCCAATCTTGGACATCTCAGTAAAAATACTACCTTATACCTCAATGCTCAAGCTAAAATCCTAGGCATATCCTTGATTCCTGGACAGTCAGCCAGCAAGTGCTATTGGTTCTACCTACATTTAACTGCGTTGCACTTTTTCTGCCGCCACCACCCTGGTCCACATCACTGTCCTCTCTCCCTACTTCACAGAGTCATGGATTTAGTGTGGTAGGGAGAGCCCTGAATTCTAGCTCCGTCTCTCTCACTGCCTATCAACTGTTTGGTTGTGGGCAAGTAACTTAACCTCCCTTTCTGGACCCTGAGCTATGACAGAAGTGGATGGCAAATGATCCCCAGATTCCCTTCTAAAATGCTCAGATTCTGTGCTAGTTGATGCTGCTCAAACAAAGATTAGGCTTTTATTTTTTTTAAGAGAATGATCTTACCCTGTTGTATAGATTTATGGTATCAAGAGTCACCTTTCATCTCTCTTAATATCATCAACAAAGCAAACATGTGAATGTGCCATCCTTTGGGAATGGAGAGGTTAATAAACCCTGAGCCGGCTCACCTATAAGGTACATTCGGTGTATTATTTTGGGTAATCCTCAGAACAGTTGAGCTGAAGTAGGCAAGCCAGGTGCCCAAGGTCACAGTGCCAGGACCGCAGCCCAGGTCCTCTACTCTCCACGTCCACTGCACCGTGTTGCCTCCCAATCAGTGGTTACACTAGGCTATTCGTCATCAGGGTAATTTTGTAAGCGGACTCTCTGTAACCAGTAGCACCGAAAATGCCCAAGGTCTTCCTTTCGTGACATCCGATTGTGTTGTGCACAGGTAAGAGATGTGAGCTCTGCGATGATGGCTACTTTGGAGACCCTCAGGGGACACACGGCCCCGTGAGGCTTTGCCGGCTGTGCCAGTGCAATGCCAACATCGATCCCAATGCAGTTGGAAACTGCAACCGCCTGACGGGAGAATGCCTGAAGTGCATTTACAACACCGCTGGCTTCTACTGTGACCGGTGCAAAGACGGCTTCTTTGGGAATCCGCTGGCTCCCAATCCGGCGGACAAATGCAAAGGTGATCAGCCATCGGCCAGATGCTGTCCCAATTGTACTCATTCTGAGAATTCGCTGTGTGGCCGGCCTCTTTAAATATTTATAGTTGTTTGGTCTGAAGCTGCACCACTCAATAGAAATAGCTGCGCATCACTTATGTAACTTACGGTTTTCTAGTAGAGACATCCAGATAAAGAGAAACAGGTGAAATTAATTTCAGTAATCTATTTCATGTTACCTAGTACAGCTAACATACATTATCAACAAGCAACCAGTAATAATACAGTATTGAGATGCATGCCTCC
>PVJC01010904.1:27625-42804 GCA_004026665.1 Murina feae | reverse complement strand
GGGTGCACAGTCTTGTTGTAGTTATCACTGGGAGGTATCACTGGGGGGAAATGACCTGCAGGCCTTTCTCCTCGTTGTTTGGAGTTTGGATCTATTGGAGTTCTGTCTCAGCTGCAGACCCTTAGGTTGTGCTGCAGGCAGGCAGGCGCACAGCTTGGGCGGGGTTGTAGGTGGGGTGGGGCGGGGTCTCAGAATCACCAGGGGTGGAGCGACTCACAATGGCATCCCCTCTGCGGATGCCGAAGTTTCTACCGGGTTTGGCTTTTCCAAACCCTAGGGTCTGTGCACGGTTCTCAGTCCTGGAATCTCCGCGTAAGTGATAGCTGCGAATAGCACTCCTAGAACGCCACTGGTCTTTCGCCGCCCCGTTGCCCTACAGCCTGCGTTGCATTCAGTGCGACCTGGGAGTTTATAATCTTCTGAGCCGCGGACCCGATCACCGCTGCTGCTCCCTTTTACCCGCTCCGCCACGCGCGCTGCGCCGCCGCTTCCATTTCGCGTCCGTACCTTGGGCGCCAGGGGCTTCTGTTCAGTCTCAGAGCACTTCTCTTGCTTTCTAGATGTAACGGTTCCCCTCCCTTGGTTCTGGAGGATGGCCGTTTATCTGTATGGTTGTATTTCTATAATATAGGTGTGGAGGCTGTGCATTTAGGTATATACCTCATGCCGCCATCTTGGTTCCTCGGAAACACCCAGAAGGGCTACATTTTAAGTATTCAAGCTGTTTGTTAAAAAAAAGGATATTTTTGACAGTTTTTTGCTTGTAAAATATGGCCAGTGTAAATGGAAAGCAAGATCAGTTGACAGTGTCATGAACTGTCTAACAGGAATCACAATATCTAGGACATATCAGACGATGAATAGGGCCTGGGGTCCAAGCAGCCTTAATCTAGAATCTAGATTCTAGATGACAAGATGGGTATCAAGGTATAAAGAAGGGGGAGGAAAAAGCAAAAGAGAGAAGAGGATAGAAATGAAATGAATACCTTTCACTGAGTCAAGGTGGTGGTCAAGAAGTCAGTTCTGCTACCAGACTACATGGGTTCAAATCAGCTCCACTACATACTAATTAGGAGACCATGGGCAAGCCACTTAAAATTTCTGAATTCCAAATCCCCATATATAAGACAAGGACAATAACAGCACCTTTCTCATAATGTTGTTGTAAATATTGAATTATTATGTAGAAAGCATCTGACATTCAGCAAGGATTCAGTAAATGTTTGCTTATCGTTGCATTTGCATAGTTCTTACAATTTATGAAGTGCTCCCATATATATTATGTTATATAATTCTTACAACAACCCTGTGCTATTACCCTCATAGAATAAGGAGAAAGAGGTGCAGATAAAATTAGCAACTAGCTCAAAGTCACACAGCTAGGAGATGAAAGGGCTAGGATCAGAGCTTATGCAGGAGCTACCTTTACATATATCATAGTTGCCACCACTGAAATTGTGCTGGAGGTGGGGTGGAGGTTGAGAAGTAATTGGAGAAGGGGAGAAGGAGAATGGAGAAACAGGACTTACAAATCCATGATAAATGAAGAGTCATGCTTGTAGTTAAGCTAGGGCCAGCTCAGAAGACCTTCCTGAAGATTCTGGCCCTTTCTTTTCATTGTTTCCTTTCTTATTTATTTATTTTTAGCTCCGAGATATATATCAATTGAATCTTAGTCAACCTGTACCTTTGCTCATCGACAAAAAGCAGAAACCTACCCCTGCCAAATTTATTCAACAGCCATTCCTAGAGCTATCAATGAAAGAGGACAGAAAATCTGACATATTCAAGAAATTTAGGTATGTGGTAGGAAAGACTGACATTAAACTTTCTTTGGATGGTATGCTTTTTTTTCCTGCCCAAAATCTTCTCCTCCCCCACAATTATAATATGGTATAGTGGAGAGTCTAAGGATTATTAATTTTCTTAGCTAATGTAACAAGAGGCTTATTTATATATATTCCTACTTAAATAATTAACTTCCAATTTTGAGTTCCTTTTTTGAAAAGAAGATGATTCTTTCTTACTAATCAACAAATTAAAACACAATGAGAAACTTGGAAGTATTACTTAAAAAAAGAAAAAGAAAGTAGGAGCTTTGGGAAGGAAGAGGGAAAAGATTATTGCTGGGGAAAAAGAAAAAAGTTTTCTGGATATGGTCCATACACAGTAATCCAGGCAGCTAAGAAGGAAGTTTTAAACTGGATTACTAGGTAAAATCATGGAAATGCAGCTTTTTTAGGGGAAGGTGGGATGATTTCAGCCAATTCTGCCGTTTTAATTCATTTCTCAGTCAAAGAGGGCATGGCTCAGTGTGAGGGAGGGCATTACAGGACAGGACGGTGGTGGTGAAGAAAAGAGGAGAGAATAATGTCTTTTGATTGCCTATGGAGAGCAGGAGAGTTTGGTGCTTTCAATTAGTGCTCTCTGACTCTCTAGACAAGAAGACCAGATGGAAGCCATCTGGAATGCTGATCAGTCTGCTTCAAGCTACCCAATAGCTGAGAAGACATCACTACATTCACTGTGGGCCCAGCTGGGTGGGTACCCACCTATTCCCATGCTGCTCCAGCTAGATGTTCAGTCTTCCTTCAGGAAATCTCTTGCATCCATTCAATCACAGTAAGTTAAGGACTGGGAGCACTCTGATAATTGGGCTTTTGGTCAAATATCTCCCTCTCACCTCCCCACCCAACTTAACTTTCTCTTACACCACCAAGGAGTTACCAAACGTACTCGTCGTTAAGTGTTTCTTTCCGGAGACCTGCAGATGTCACTATGGAATAATATAAACAAAGCAACCAGTTATAATACCACAAAACCTAATCTAACTCCAGCTCAGTCCACTTTGAATTCCACCCTTTATTATTGGGATTTTATTATTGAAAGTACCAGAAAACCCATAGTAGCATGCTTTTGTCTACCTCATGGTTCAGTACCTTAAGTGCAGCTGCCATATTTAGGCCCAACTTGAGATAAATTAAGTGCTTATATCCCAGGATATACTGAAGAATAGGGAAAGTGGGTGACGTGGATCCACCTTTCCAAATTCTGTTAAACCAGATTCTCACTTGGTGATTTCATACATTCAGAGCGAGTTAGAGATTAAGAGTCAATTACTTTGTAAATCCTAGTTTAGCAATTCTCTTTAGAATTTGGTATTTATTATTAGGGTTGCCAGATTTAGCAAATAAAAATATGAGACACCCAATTAAATTTGAATTTCAGATAAGCAACTAATTATTTAGTACTATAAGTATAGTCCACGCAATTGTATTCTTATATTAAAAATTATTCATTTTTTATCTGAAATTCAAGTTTAACTAGGCATCCTGTTCTTAATACGGCAACTTTTCTATTTTGCCATAACCTCCATTTTTACATGCTATTGCAAAATATGTATGTATTAGTTTTAATGTAGAGTTAGATGCCTGAAAACTTTCAGAGTAAGAGATGCTGAAAACAGTGAAAAAAATTTAAGATATTATAAGAAAATTAAAGTCTTGGATTTTTGCTATTTTTCACTAAAATAGAATAAGTACAGAAAATATCAATTTTTAGAAATCTTAAATTAGTAATAATGGATGCTATATAATCAGTTACTATTTATACTTCCTTTTTTTTCTCACTAGAATCTCTTCAAGGTCCTTCCTTCCCCAAAGAGGATTATATTTACTTTATGTTGTGTCAATTAAAGTACAAACCAAAGATTTTCTTTCCTTCTGGGTTTAGTTCTTTCTACTGTCCTTTAGGATTCAGTTTAAACAATCACACTTTCTGACTCCCATGTGCTCTCAATGTATCTTGTAATTAACAATATCCTAGCAACTTACCACTTTGTGTTGTTGTTTTTTTAAAGATATTTTATTGAGCCCAGCCAGCATGGCTCAATGATTGAGCGTTAACCTATGAACCAGGAGGTCATGGTTCGATTCCTGGTCAGGGCACATCCCCAGGTTGCAGGCTCAATCCCCAGTGGCAGGCTTCAGGAGGCAGCCAATCAATGATTCTCTCATCATTGATATTTCTATCTCTCTCCCTTTCCCTTCCTCTCTGAAATCAGTAAAAAAAAAAAAAAAAAAAAAAAAAAAAAAAAAAAAAAAAAAAAAAAAAAAAAAAAAAATTCTTTTAAAAGATAATTTATTGAATTTTAGAGAGAAAGGAAGGGAGAGGGAGAGAAACATCGACTTGAGAGTGGAACACTGACCAGTTGCCTCCTGCACGCTCCCAAATGGGGATCCAGCTAGCAACCTGGGAATGTACCCTGATGGAGAATCAAACCAACAACCTTTAGGTGCATGGGATGATGCCTGCCCAACCAACTGAGCCACACTGGCCAGGGCTTACCATCCTTTTTGTTCTTATTGTTAATCCTCACCTGAGGATATATTGTCCATTGCTTTTCAGAAAGAATGAAAGGGAGGGGAGTAGGAGGAGAAGAGAGAGAAAATGTCAGTGTGAGAGAGACACAATGACTGGTTGCCTCCCATACATGCCCCGACTGGGGGTGGGGAGTGAACCCACAACACAGGTATGTGCCCTTGACTGGGAAT
Source organism: Murina feae (assembly GCA_004026665.1). NCBI lineage: Eukaryota > Metazoa > Chordata > Mammalia > Chiroptera > Vespertilionidae > Murina > Murina feae. The sequence continues at coordinate 38,251 of PVJC01010904.1, read as the reverse complement.
CCAACCTGAAACCCTTCAGCGCCCAGTCCAATGCTCTAACCACTGACCATACTGGCCAGGGCTTACCATTCTGTATTTTAATAGTTTTGTCACTCCTCTGATTTGAGACTACCTTTTTGGGAGATTACTTGCTTGTTATGTTTAACTGTCTCCACTTTGGTTCTGCCTGCTTTCCTTTCAAGAACATTTGCTAACTACTTACTACGTGCTGGGTACTATATCTAGATACTGAGATACAGTAAGTGGGAAGGTTTCCAGAGACCATGGTTGCCAGGCAGAAGGAATAATATGTACAAAGATCCAGGGCCAATAGTGTATGGCTGCTTCTGCTTTATCTCCTACAAAATAAAAATTATATGAAATGAAAACCTTCCTACTCCCCAGTTCCCTTCCTTCCTGTTTCCAACAGGGGTGACTAGAACTAAAATTTCTCTTTCTGCCTTGATGTGTTTATTATATGGTGCTTGGAGTTGCTGCCATCTTTGGCAACAATGAGTTGATGTTCACGGGACAGAAAGATAATACACCAAGAATTACAGAGAAGAGAGATAAGTAAAAATCTGTCCTTGATAACAACCAGTTGTTAGATACACCTATTTGTTTCTGGGCTTTTTACGTGAGCAGTAAGTGGTCTTATAGCTTCAACCATCCTTAGCCAGGGGTTCTGTTCCTTGCAGCCATAAGTACTATTGACTTATTCGGTTTATATTTTCCCCCCTCAGGAAAGCCTTTCCTAACTCTGCCTATTGCCCTTGGGTGTCAGCTCTCCACACTCCCATAATATCCTAAGCGTATTACTCTATCATATTTACCCACATATTATAATTATCTGTTTGTGCATCTGTTTCGTTGTATCCTCAGAGGTCTGACACTTTGCCTGGCCCATTAGAAATATTCAAAAAAGTTCAATGACGAATGAATAAGTCTATGTTTTTGTCTCCAAAGAGGTAATAATCAAAGCAGGGGGTGAGGAAATACTGAGGAATTACAAAAGGTAACAACTATAAAAAAAAACCAAAACAGTTTCAACAGGATTCTCTTAGAGAAAAGGAAGCTTTGGGAGTTGTAGAATATGCGCTAGAATGCTTATCAAGGGAAGTACTACTCCCTGTTAAATAAAAGTAATAGCAGTAACACTTCACAATTGTGTGATGCTTTTCACCCCGATTCTAATACCAAATTTAACTGCATAACCATCTTGAGCAAGCATTTTAGAGAATAGGAAGCTAAGGCAGAACCAGACTTTCAAACAAGTTATATTCCCCATACTGTAGACATGAAACTTATCTTAAGCTAAATTGCTTAAGTATTTTTCTTCCACTGAGGTAAAGACTATCTTATGTAAAAAAATCTTACCAAACAGTAGACAAATGTTAGGGCAGAATGATGGGATCTGCCATTTCTCTGAAATTTACCCTATGTCTCTGTGACACTGTTACTCTGTGTCACACATAAGCATATACATACACATATTCAAATCTTGTTTAAAATGTAAGTAGAGAAAGCTGACACATAATATGATGTGTCATAATCCTTTATTTCCCTAAGGGGTGGTCCTACAGGGGATGAGTTGCATGCTTGAAAGGTTCTGGTGCTTGCCTTGACTTGTTAAAGCATTTTCTGTAAGGAGGGGAAAAAAGACTTAGGACACAAGCCATAAATTGAAAAGTTGCCCGGTAAATACAGAATCAAGGCAGAGAAGTAGCTACTTATGTGCTATTGATGATTGTGACATACGATTGTGATTTGGATTTGTCTCCACTGTCAGAATGTACCAACAACCTGGACAGTTATGCTGGCTACATAGCACGCTGCTTTTCCCACTTTTCTTTTCTTTCTTTCTTTTTTTAGAACAATAAACACCTTACATGAGCTAGGATAGGAGGGAGGAGTTATTTGCCTTTCTGAGCCTTGATTTTCCTCAGGCAGAACCCCAGCTCCTTACCCTAGTGCATAGACATTGGCTCTAACACACTGGCCTGGTCTTAAAGGGATGCATGTAAGAAGCTTGCCTGTAGGAACTGTTCCTCTAGGAGACTGCTAACTTTGCCATTATTTTTCCTTTCATCATATTTCTAATGAATTTTCTTTGATCATTTTTGTTCAAAATCTCTTCCTCCTCAGGAGTCAGCTCGGCCCTTTCTTGCAGCCTAGGGGCAGTGCGTAAATGGGTATGGGGTGCTGGCAATGAGCACGATGCAGTTCTTTACTAGGATATTGGTGTGGACCAGTTCGTAGTTGGATGCATGGTAGACAGCATCCATAATCCTTGTTTTGCGTGAACAACACTCTGAGCTGCAGGAGAAGTTGTCCACATCCAGCCTCAAGGCTCAGTACTTCTTGCTTCCTCCTGCGTGTGGACTGAGTGTGTGCAGTGCAGGGCAATTTTAGTGCTGGCAGCAGGTCATAGTTTCACTTCCTGTGGTAGGGCTTTCTTTTGCCCCAGGTCTTGCTGTTGCTTGTGTCAGTTGTCCCAAAGGCTGTCCATGGCTTGGTGCCAGCTGCAGTGATCCCACATTTCTTATTTCCAGGCTAACCATCTACCATTCTACTTAAAATCTCTTTCCTAGCCCTAGCTGGTTCAGCTCAGTGGATAGAGCATTGGCCTGCAGACTGAGGAGCCCCAGTTTTGATTCCAGTCAAGGGCACATGCCTGGGTTATGGGCTCGATTCCCAGTAAGGAGCGTGCAGGAGGCATTCGATCGATGATTCTCTCTCATTATTGATGTCTCTTTCTGTTTCTCTCTCTTCCCCTCCTGCCCCCTTCCTCTCTGAAATCAATAAAAATACATATTTTAAAAAATCCCTTTCCTAAATAATTTAAATGTATTTTTAAAAGGAAATTGCCATTTTTCAGTGTGACAAAAAGTATTAAGAAATCATTTCTGACCCCTATTATTCAGGCATAATACCACTGCTAACATTTTTAACATATAATTTTTTTTTGAAAAGGAAAGTTGTATCATTTTATTAAGGTATAATGTATTGGTTTTTACATATGGGATTAGGAGCTGTTTGTAAATCACTATCTTTAGCTAGCAGCACATGGACTCTAAGGAAAATGAAGCAAAAGAGCAGACTAAAAAGAAAATATAGATAATAATGACATTTTTATTAGATTCCATAAATACAATTGGCATTAGTACATACTTACCATATAATAGAATGACACCTACTATAGTCATCAAATTTGAATTTTTCTCCACTGATAAAGGCTTTTAAAATTTTTTATGTAAACTTAACATTAAAATTATGCTCACTCCCCCTACCCATCCCAATTCAACATGTAGATATCATTTATTTTCATGTATGCTGATTCTAGAGCATTACAATCTTTTGATGGTATTATAATAGAGTATCATTGTCCTGTAAGCTTAAATTTCACAAATTTTATACTATCATGGTATAATATCATTATTCAAATAGTTTCCCAAGGTGAATATATTCACATAATAGTAACATTAAAATTTGTGTTTTTAAACATTATTTTAATAAGCCAAACCATGAAAAAAAACAGATCATAGTTTTAAATGTGTTTATGAAGATTGCCACTGTGCTCAAAACATGCAGATATGGCCTAGCTGGTTTGGCTCAGTGGATAGAGCGTCAGCCTGCAGACTCAAGGGTCCCAAGTTTGATTACGGTCAAGGGCATGTACCTTGGTTGCGGGCACATCCCCAGTAGGGGGGTGTGCAGGAGGCAGCTGATCAATGCTTCTCTCTCATTGATGTTTCTAACTCTCTATCCCTCTTCCTTCCTCTCTGTAAAAAATCAATAAAATGTTTTAAAATAATAAAAAATAAAAAACAAACAAAAAAAACCATGCAAATATGCATGAACATCTAGATGAAGCTGTATATTGAACTTCTTCAGTAGGTCCAATGATGCCCTGTTTCTCTCATCCCAGGCGTCTCCATATTTGTTTACTTTCACTTCTCTTTTTTTGGGCATTCTTTCCTGCATAGGCCTGACTTCATATGACTTTCTGTTCTTATTCCATATATATATATATATATATATATATATATATATATGATTTTAGAGATGAAGAGAGAGGGAGAGATAGAAACATCAATGATGAGAGAGAATCATTGGATTGGCTGCCTCCTGCATGCCCCCCACTGGGGATGGATGCCACAACCCTGGCATGTGCTCTTGGCCAGAATTGAACCTGGGACTCTTCAGTCCGCAGGCCAAGCTCTATCCATTGAGCCAAACTGGCTAGGACCCTTAGTTTTTCATGTGTAATCTTTTTTCTTTTAGGACTTTCTTTAAAGTTGGGATCAGGTCCTTGGGCAAAATGATCAGTAATACCAGTGGAGTAGATACATTCATAGAAGTACTAAATGGAATTGGTTCATAAAGAGGAAACATCTATTTCATTATTTTTATTTTCTACTCATCACCCTGAGGATGTTTCTTTAATTAATTAATTTATTTTAGAGAGAGAAATATCAATCAATTTCCTCCTGTGCATGCCCAGGCTAGAGATCGAACTCACAACTTAGGTATGTGCCCTGACCGAGAATCAAACCTGCAATTTTTTGGTGTATAGGACAGCACCCAACCAACCAAGCCACCTGGCCAGGATGTGGAATCATCTCTTTTTCCATGTTGTCTTCTGCTGAGGATGTCACAAAAGATGAATGATCACTCAACATTTGAGTCAAATTTTGACTTTTGGGAATAGTGCCCAGGTGGTGAAGATCATCATGCCTGTCTTGGTCATAAAGCTTCTCCAAGAGGGGAAGTCTCAAGATTCTTGAACTTCTCTTGGCAAGTTTTCACATTAAAAAGCTTTCCAGCAAAGTATCCCATGATGTAAACAAATATGAGTTTAGGGATGGGACCATATTTGGGATGACTTGAAAGGATTCCTTTACTAATTAATAACTGAGTAATCAACATACTTGTTGCCAAAGGCACAGATCTGAACCAGAAGTTTGCATCATTGCATTCTGCAAAGCCTCTTCTGTCTTCCTCTGTTGGGATGTAGTCAGCCCCTATGTGGGGAATTGGTCTTGTAACTTCAGCATTCGGCTCTTGAAAATCAGCCCTGCCATTTACCTTTTATGATGAGGCTAGCAATTGGGACCCTTCCGTAATATATATATTCAATAGACCATCACTGAATGTCTATGACCTTTGAGGTGGGAAATGGCCAAATTTGAATCTTTCAAATTAAAAAAGCAATTTATGGCCCTGGCCAGGTAGCTCAGTTGCTTAGAGCATAGTCCCAATATGCCAACGTTGTGGGTTCGATGCTCAGTGAGGGCACATACAAAATTGATCAATGAATGCATATATAAGTAGAAGAACAAACTGATGTGTCTCTCTCTCTCTCTCTCTCTCTCTCTCTTTCTAAAATCAGTCAATAAATAAAATTTTACAAAAGCAATTTTAAGAACTTTACCACATATGCCTAAAAACAGTTTATGTAATCTGAGGAACACAAACTCTGAGCTAATTCTAGACAATAAAAGCAAGACCTAGCTTAGGTGACAGACCACATTGAACCCAACCTTGAATAAGAAGAGAACTTTATTCCAAGTAATTATTTCTAACCTTCATACTATGGGGTGGAAATTTTGTAATTCTTTCTAAACACTGATTCTAAAACAGGGTTCACATTAAAATATGAAATTATATCATGCCTCAAGAATGTTAAATAAGTCATTATTAATTTTTAATAGCTAATTAACAAATTAATTCCTACTGTAAATATTTATTAAGGGCCTTCTAGTGCCAAGCACGAGGCAGAGGACAGATGTTATGGTAAGTGAGTTATGGTCTCTATAATTTTGGAGTTTATAGTCTAACGGCAGATACATAGAAGTAAGTCAGCAATTCTAGTATGGTGTGTATAAGTGGTCAGTGATGATGAAGTACTGAATGTTCTGGAAATACAAAGAAATACCCACCCAAACACAGAGATAAAGTGCCAGAGAAGCTTTCCTAAAGATATTGACAATTAAGTGATGCTATAATAACAAGAAGTTGGGTGTTACGAGAGAAAGTGGGGATTGAGTGTTCTGTAGAGAGGGAATGGCAGAGTCTTGGAGGTCCTGGAGGAAAACTGGTCAGCATGGCCAGACTGTTGTGTACAAACTGGAAGTGGCAAGATTAGAGAGGTAAGCTAGGTCAGAGAGGCCATGAAGGTGTTTCTAATCCATGTTAGGTTCTCTGGACTTCATCTAGAGGACTAGTGAAGATTTAAAAAATATTTATTATAAATATTTCAGACAACAGAAAGCATAGTAATATAAAAAACATTTGCATAGCCCTGGCCATATGGCTCATTGGTTAGAGTGCTGGCCCATGAACTAAAGGGTGTTAGGTTCGATTCTCGGTCAACGGTAGGTACATGGGCTGCAGGTTTGATCCACAGTGTCAGTTGGGATGTGTGCGGGAGGCAGCCAATCTCTCACATCAATGTTTCTCTCTCTCTCTCTCTCTCTCTCTCTCTCTCTCTCTCTCTCTCTCTCTCTCCCCCTTCTTTCCTCTCTTTCACTCTCTCTAAAAATCAATGAAAAATCCCAGCTGGTGTGACTCAGTGGTTATGCATGAACCCATGAACCAGGAGGTCACAGTTTGATTCCCAGTCAGGGCACATGTCCAGGTTGCAGGCTCCATCTCCAATAGGAGATGTGTAGAAGGCAGCTGATCACTGATTCTCTTTCATCATTGATGTTTCTATCCCTCTCTCCCTCTCCCTTCTTCTCTCTCAAATCAATAAAAAATATTTTTAAAAAACATTAAAAAAAATTTTAAACACATAAAAATTGATGGAAAAAATATCCTCAAGTGAGGATTAACAACAAAATGAAACATTTGCATATGGAATACCAAGCATAAGAAATTAAACACCCTTTTTTGAAAAATAAAGAAAAGAGAATCAACTTTACGGTATAGATAAATGCTGGTACTCGCTGTATCCCACAACCACATCAAAATTACAACTAAAATACAGAACAATCATCATTCAGAACCACCTGAAATCTGGCTGAATGGAAATCCTACAACTAGAGAAGAAAGTGCATTGAGACTGGTAGGAGATATGGAGGTGCTGAAGGGCTGGTCCGACACTCATGTGTGGCATGTTTTTTCAATAGGGAGGTATATCTCCACTGCAGAGGCCTCCAGTGAGAAGCAAGGAGTCCAAGCCCCACACCAGACTCTCAGCCCAGGGTTCTAGAGCTGGGAAGAAAAGTCCCCAAACTTTGGGCAGTAAAAAACAGTGGGGATTGTGGTTGAGTGGCACAGAAGCTGCTGGAGACCCACGCAGTTCCTCTTAAAGGGCTGGTGCACCAACTTATACGGTCCCACTTTCTGTGAGCTCCAGTGCCAGGCAGTGGCTTTAGGGAATCTAGGAACATATAGCAAGGAACTGGATTGTTTGGCTTGGGGCAGAAACTCATGGGCAGCTTTCTCCCAGACAAGGCTGCTCACAGGGGTCATTATTCCTGTGCTGAGACCTCTCCCATTGCAGAGCTGACTGGCATCTATATGTCATTTTCCATCAGTGTGGCCCACACTGTTTAGTCCACCCTGGTGGTTCCAAGACCCCAATCCATCCAATTTACAGCCCTATCCAAGTTGTCTGCAATAGTTTTTCCATATGAATGGCCTGTTCTGGCTCAGGCTTCATGCTTTGCTAAAATCTTTCAAATAAGCAGCAGCTGCAGTCCAAAACCTATCAATAAGAGGCCCCAAACCTAGCAATAACACTAGCACTAACACTGCCTTGCTTCACAGCTGTGCCTATCCTGGGCACTTTCTTTTTTTTCACCTGGGAACTTTCAAGCCCAATATAAGTAGCAGCCATCTGCAGATCTCTCTGTGGTTCCTGCCGGGTGGCCTAGGCAGTGGATGACTTTGCATTTCCCAGGAGGTCCCAGAGCCAAGTGTGGATCCAGCAAACAGCATCACACCATAATAGATTACAACTCTACACATCCACAAGCATCACACTGAAGGGGCAGACTCAGTGAGCACCAAAGCCCCACTAAAGCTAGTCCTGCTCCATAGGGGTGTCTCCTAGACCAGGAGCTCTTCCACTGTAGTGGCAGATGACCCTCATAGCCAATTGGCTTGCAGGTCAATTACTCCCAGTGATAGCAACAGCAATCAAAGCTCAACTACAACAAGACTATGTACATGGAGTGCACCTAGAGGCCCTAGCTCAGGTGATTGGAAAGTCTGAGCCACTGGGCCCTATAGGACACCTACTACACAAGGTCACTCTACCAATGCCAGGAGACACAGCGGATCTACCTAATACATAGAAACAAACACAGGGAAGCAGCCAAGATGTGGAGACAAAGAAACATATCACAAATAAGAAATGGAAGCAAACAAACTTTTGGATTCAGAGTTCAAATACATGGTTATAAGGTTACTCAAGGATCTTAATGAGAGCTTCAAGAGACTTAGCTTCAAAGACTAGAAAAAGGACCAGTCAGAAATTAAGCATACACTAACTGAAATAAATAATAATTTACAGGAATTCAACAGTAGAGGATCCTAAGAATCCAATAAACCATTTGGAATATGAGAAAGCAAAAAAACGCAATCATTTTTAATTTTTTGAGGAAACGCCATACTGTCTTCCATAGTGGTTGCACCAGTCTGCATTCCCACCAGCAGTGCAAGAAGGGTTCATTTTTCTCCACATCCTCTCCAGCACTTGTCGTTTGTTGATTTGTTGATGATAGCCATTCTGACAGGTGTGAGATGATAGCTCATTGACGTTTTGATTTGCATTTCTCGTATAATTAGTGACTTTGAGCATGTTTTCATATGTCTTTTGGCCTTCTGTATGTCTTCTTTTGAAAAGTGTCTATTTAGGTCCATTGCCCATTTTTTGATTGGATTGTTTACATTCCTTTTGTTAAGTTGTATGAGTTCCCTGTAAATATTGGATATTAACCCCTATCGGTGATATCATTGGCAAATATGTTTTCCCATACAGTGGGTTTTCTTGTTGTTTTGCTGATGGTTTCCTTTGCTGTGCAAAAGCTTTTGATTTTGATGTAGTCCCATTTGTTTATTTTCTCTTTAGCTTCTGTTGCCCTAGGAGCAGTATCAGTGAAGAAATTCCTTCAGTACATGTTTGTGATTTTGCTGCCTGTGTATTCCTCTAGTATTTTTATGGTTTCCCGTTTTATGTTTAAGTCCTTTATCCATTTTGAGTTTATTTTTGTGTACAGTGTGAGTTGGTGGTCCAGTTTCATCTTTTTGCATGTATCTGTCCAATTTTCCCAGCACCATTTATTGAAGAGACTACCTTGACTCCATTGTACACTTCTGCCTCCTTTATTGAATATTAATTGGGCCTGAGATCCCACTTCTGGGAATATATTCCAAGAAACCAGAAACACCAATCAGAAAGGATATATACATCTCTATGTTCATAGCAGCGCAATTCACCATAGCTAAGATTTGGAAACAGCCTAAGTGCCCATCAGCAGATGAATGGATTAGAAAACTGTGGTATATCTACACAATGGAATACTATGCTGCTATAAAAAAGAAGGAATTCTTACCATTTGCAGCCACATGGATGGAACTGGAGAGCATCATGCTCAGTGAAATAAGCCAGTCAATGAAAGAAAAATACCACATGATCTCACTTATTTATGGATAATAAAGACCATTATAAATTGATAAACATAAAAAGAAACAGAGGCAGTACAGCATTGAACAGACTGTCAACCTAAAGCTGGAAGGCTGGGGAGGGTTGGTGGGGAGTTAAGAGATCAACTGAAAGACTTGTATGCATGCATAAGAGCATAATCAACGGACACAAGACACTGGGGGGGGGGGGGGGGGGAGGAGGGGGGAAGGTCAAGGGGAAAAAATGGAGACCTATCTAACATTCATTGTAATACTTCAAGCAATAAAACAAAAATTAAAAACAAACAAACAAACAAACAAAAACATGCAATCAGAAGAGCAAAAAGAGAAAAAGAATCCAAAATATGAAGATAGCATAAGGAGACTCTGGGACAACTTCAAGCATACTATTATTCACATTATGGGTGTGCCAGAAGGAGATGAGAGAGAGCAAGATATTGAAAACCTATTTGAATAAATTATGATAGAAAACTTCTCCTACTTGGTGAAAGAAATAGATTTACAAGTCCAGGAAGCACAGACAGCCCCAAACAAGAGGAACTCAAAGAGGCCCACACCAATACACATCATAATTAAAATGCCAAGGGTTAAAGACAAAGAAAGAATTTTAAAAGCAGCAAGAGAAAAGCAGTTGGTTATCTACAAAGGAGTACCCATATGACTGTCAGCTTATTTCTCAACAGAAACTTTGCAGGCTAGAGGGAGTGAAATATTCAAAGTGATAAATAGCAAGGAACTACCTACAACCAAGATTACTTTACCCAGCAAAACTATCATTTAGTATTGAAAGTCAAATAAGGAGCTTCACCAACAAGAAAAAGCTAAAAGAGTTCATCATCACCAAAACAGTATTACATGAAATGTTGAAGGGTATTCTTTAGGAAGAGAAAGAAGAAGAGAAGGAGAAGGAGGAGGAGAAAAGAAAGATGGAGGAGGAGGAGGAGGAGGAGGAGGAGGAGGAGGAGGAGAAGGAAGAGGAGGAGGAGGAAG
>PVJC01010904.1:0-27525 GCA_004026665.1 Murina feae | reverse complement strand
ACGCACTGACCACCAGGGGGCAGACACTTAATGCAGGAGCTACCCCCTGGTGGTCAGTGCGCTCCCACAGGCAGAGTACCACTCAGCCAGAAGCCAGGTTGGGCTCATGGCTGGGAGTGCAGCAGCATTGGTGCAAGTCTCTCCCGCCTCCAGGGCAACACTAAGGACCCCTCAGCGGACATCCCCCAAGAGATCCTGGACTGCAAGAGGGCGCAGGCTGGGCTGAGGGACCCCTTCTCCCGCCCCCCCAGTGCACAAATGTGTGCACTAGGCCTCTAGTAAATACATACCTATCAACAATTGAATCTAAAAATCAAATAAATGAACAAGAAATCTAATGAACAAAATAAACTGATGAGTAAAATAAAATCAGTGGCATGGAAACATGGAACTGACTGATGAGTCTCAGAGGGAAAGGGGGTGGGGGAGCAGGAAGAGATTAACCAAAGACCTTATATACATATAAGCATTATCTATGCACACAGACAATAGGATGGTAAAGGCCTGAGAAGGGTGGGAACCAGGTGGAGGGGATAGGGAGACAAAGGGGGACATCTGTAATACTTTCAACAATAAAGTTGTTTTTTTTTTTAAAAGAAAAAACCCCAAAAGCAAAAGTTAAAAACATATAATAGAAACATACATAAGAGTGAATTTCCCTCTGTACCCCTAACCAATGGCATTTTTCTTGTTCTTGCTTCATAAAAACCATTATATGGAGTGAAAAAGCATCTTACCTATAGAGGAGCAAAAATAAGAATTATATCAGGTGTAAGGGTGGGAGTGGGGGTGGAGGAATTGAGCAAAAAAGAAAAAAAAATGGAATGAACTCATGGACAACAGTGTGGTGATTTCAGGGTGGGAGGAAATAGATGGAGGTGGAAGAGGGTATAGGGTGGATAAATGTTGGTGGGGAAAAATAAAGAGAAAATAAAGAATTGAATCTAACTTCTCCTTGGAAATCATACAAGCAAGAGAGTACAGTGTAGCATTTTAAGTGTTGAGAGAAAAACTACCAACTTAGAATTCTGTACCATGCATGTCAAACTCAAAGGCTAACATGGGCCAAATACACCAGACATACGGCCTGTGGGCTATAAATTTGACATGCTTGTGGTACCCTGTAAAATTATCTTTAAAAAGTGAAGGAGAAGTAAAGATTTTCTCAGAAAAATAGAAATTGAGGAAATATGTAACCTGTAGATCTATCTTGCAAGAAATGTCAAAAAGTTCTTTGGAGAGAAAAAAATGATATAGATCAGAAATTCAGATCTACATAAAGATAGGAAGGGCATTGGAGAAGGAATAAATAAGGTACAATAAAAAGTTTTATTTTTCTTATTCTTAATTGGTCTAACAGGTAACAGTTTGCTCTATATATAACTTTAGGTATAAGAATACTACATAATAAATAAAAAGGTATTGCCAAGCCCTAATCTTCCTGATTTGGTCCTGGGAGACATTTTGCCTTATTAAGGTGACTTAAAAGGATGGATAACATGTCAATTTTACTAGTTTAACTTTGTGAGTTTTGGGGACATTCTTATTTTCCCTGTAAGTCATTTATATTCTCACAAATGTATTTAAGAGAAATTTGTAATAAGATTAATTATTTTGTTTTGTTTCCAGGTTTAACAAGAATCTCAAGCGTCCGTAAAATTAAACAAGCATGTTGAAAGTAAAGTTCAATGTTTTGGTGAAATGATTATTTTGCTTTCTTTCATTTATATACAATCCTGTGTCTAGCCTTTGTTTTTACATTCTGCCTATCAGTTCTTCAGGTTAAACATCTTCATTTCTAGAATACTACCATGATCATTCTAGAAAAAAATCTCTTTAGCTCTATCCTATATAATAAAGAGGTAATATGCAAATTGACCATCATGCCCTCACACAAGTTGATCACATGATGCCCCCAAGTGGTCACAAGATGGTAACAAGATGGCCGGCAGGGGAGGACAATTAGGGGCAACCAGGCCTGCAGGAGAGGGCAGTTGGGGGCAATCAGGCTGACAGGGGAGTGGTTAGGGGGCGATCAGGCTGGCAGGCAGAAGCGGTTAGGGGCAATCAGGCAGGCGAGTGGTTGGGAACCAGCAGTCCTGGATTGTGAGTGGGATGTCTGACTGCCAGGTTAGGCCCAATTCCACAGGGATCGGGCCTAAACCAGCAGTTGGACATCCTCCAAGGGGTCCCAGATTGGAGATGAGCAGGCTGGGCTGAGGGACACTCCCCTCCCCAAGTGCATGAATTTTGTGCACTGGGCCTCTAATATGATTAGAAACACAAAGCTTCAACAAACACTGGAATAGGCTGTCATAAAAAGGACATCATATAGCCCTTGACATGATCGTAAAATGTCATAGAAAGATGCCTCTGAAATAAAAAATGAATGGTATTAAAAGAAAAAAGAAAACAAGCAGAAACCCCTGAAGGGTCAGAGGTGGTTATGATTTGGTAAAGAAGGGGAATAGTAGCTTGGACAGAGGAGAGCCAGACTCCCAACATAGAGAGTAGTCTTGGAGAGAAATTTCGAGCTGGGCTCTTTTCTATACACCACATTGCCCACCGTAGATTACTGCCTACCACATCAGCCCTACAACGCCAAAAACAAGTTTGTAGGGGAACATTATTAAGACGTAGGATTAAAAAAACAGTAAGTGCTGGTTCAACCAACAAACATCTAAGGGTTTCCTCCTACCTTTTCCTATAGGTCTTTTTTCACCCAGTGAGTTAGACAAACACATTTTTAGAAGAGAACAAAGCCCAAGGTAAGGTATACAGAGGTTCACTAAGGGGCAAAGCCTTTTGATAAGAATGACACACATGATGATATTAATAGTTAGATCCTCCACTCATCAGGAGTGGCCCAGCTAAGTTTTGATCTCCTCCTCTTTTTTCCACTATCCAGAAAGATAATGAATGGATAATCCTGAGGGAAAATATCTCACAGGGAAAAAATAACTAGACAGTTACAAAGGCAATAAACTGAAAAACCTATTATAATTATAAGAATTAATAGAATACAAGCCAAATAAATGTCACCAAACAGGATATTGCTAATGAAGTGGAAACAATCATAAAGAACCAAGTAGGATTACTGAATATTAAAAATACAGTTGATATAAACTCACTAGATAATACAAAGAGCAAAATGGACATAGCTTAAGATCAGGTCAAGAAACTTTTCTAGAAGACATTGAGAAGAAATAATAGGTGGAATATATACGAATGGCTCAACCGGCATGGCTCAGTGGTTGAATGTCAACCTATGAAACAGGAGATCACAGGTTCAAGTCCTGGTCAGGGCACATGCCCTGGCTGTGGGCTCAATCCCCATTGTGGGGCATCTGGGAGATAGCTGGTCAATTATTCTCTCTCATCATTGCTGTTTCTATCTTTCCCTATCCATTCTTCTTTGAAATCAATCTAAACTGCCCTAACCGGTTTGGCTCAGTGGATAGAGCATCGGCCTGTGGACTCAAGGGTCCCAGGTTCGATTTCGGTCAAGGGCATGTACCTGGGTTGTGGGCACATCCACAGTGGGGGGTGTGCAGGAGGCAGCTGATCGATGTTTCTCTCTCATCAATGTTTCTAACTCTCTATCCCTCTCCCTTCCTCTCTGTAAAAAAATCAATAAAATATATTTAAAAAAAAAAGAAATCAATCTAAACTAATAAAAGCATAATATTAAAATTAACTGTCTCTTTGGGTTGGGTAAGCCATGCCCACCAGCCAATCAGAGCGACTATTTGCAAATTAGCCTAGCCAAGATGGCGGAGGCCACAGCCTGGGAGAAAGCTGCACACAGGGTCCAGCCAAAGCACAGGATGGGAAGAGCAAGCAAGCCAGTAGCTGAAGCCGTGGGCAGGAGGAGCAGGGTGGGAAGAGGCTGTGGCCTGGAATCGATCAGTTCCGGGCACACACATGGGCCTCCTGGGCTCCCCGCATGTGCCCCGGCCACCCGATCGCTTCCCAGGCAGAGGCCCCAAGGCTGAATGGCCCCGAGGGTCAATGGGAGCTGTGGGTGGCCTGAAAACGGCCCTTAGTCCCTCTCCCAGGCTTGCCACACCATCATGGGTTGAGGGTCCCCACTTGGGAGCTTGGCCAGCCTGCAAACAGACATCGGCCCCTCACCCAGGCTGGCCAGGCACACCAGCAGGTGGACATCCCCTGAGGGGTCCCAGACTGTGAGAAGGCATAGGCCGGGCTGAAGGACGCCCCCCCCCCCCGAGTGCACAAATTGTTGTGCACTGGGCCCCTAGTTATATATATATGAAGAAATATGGATGGTAAACATACAAATAATACCATTTATATAATAGGAGTTCTAATAAGAAGAAAAAAGTAAATAGAGGAAAGATGATATAACAAAGTAGGGGATAAAGTGAAACATCCAGAGGTAGGTAAGAGTGTTTGTGTGTTAAAGTATTTGTCCTAGTAAAGGGGATACAGATAGGTATTGATAAGTTCTATAAACTGTCCAAAATAAATACAAGAGTCTTAACAAATTATGGATAACCAATGGAAGAACAAATATAAAATGAAAACCTTTCAAACCCATTGAAAAAATTGACTTACTCAAAGAAATGAGTGAGCAAAAAGAAAAATGAAGAAAAGTTAAACTAAGATGGAATTAACCCTAGCCAGTTTTCTCAGTGGTTAGAGTGTCAGCTTGCGGACCAAAGGGTCATGAGTTCAATTCAGTTGCAGGCTCCATCCCTGGCCAGGGTCAGGGCATGTGCAGGAGGTGAACAATCAATGTTTCTCTCTCACATAGCTGCTTCTCTCTCTCTCCCCCTCTCCTCCCTATCTTCCATTCTTTCTAAAAATCTATGGAAAAACATCCTCAAGTGAGGATTAAATATATATCCACTAAGATAGAATTAACAGTCCTAACAAACATAAAAGGAATTTAATATAAGTCAAATTCACCAAAGAAAAGACAGAATTCTCAGATTGTATTAAAAAACAAGGTCTAGCAATATAATGTCTACAAGAGACCCATTAAAAGAAAAGATAGGATTAAGTTAAAGAAATGGAAAAAGGCAACTATAAACCAAAAGAAAGCCAAGCAGACATCTAATATCAGAAAAATATAATTCAAGGCCAAAAGCATCATTATGGGCAAAGAGAGACAGTAAATCAAGAATATATAAGCCCTAGCTGGTCTGACTCAGTGGACAGAGCATTGGCCATGGACTGAAGAGTCCCAGGTTTGATTCCAGGCAAGGATACATGCCAGGTTGTGGGCTTGATCCCCAGTAGGGGGTGTGCAGGAAGCAGCCAGTTAATGATTCTCTCTCATTATTGATGTTTCTCTCTCTCTCCCTCTCTGAAATAAAAATCCTATATAATAAAAGCTTAATATACTAAGTATCCAGTTGACTGGTTGGCTGTTCAACCAATCAAAGCATTATATGCTATGATATGCTAAGGCTACTCAACTGCTCATTATGACATGCACTGACCACCAGGGGCTAGACACTCTGACCAGTAGGTTAGCTTGCTGCTGGAGTCCGGCCAACCGAGACTGGGCGAGATGGGCTGGACAAGCCCTGGAGCCCTCCTGTGGTCCCTCCCCAGATGGCCAACCTCCCGAGTCCCTCCCCAGCCCTGATTGTGCACCAGTGCATAAATTTGTGTCCCGAGCCTCTAGTGTGTGTATTTTCATATACTGTATTTTCCGGTGTATAAGACGACTGGGCATATAAGACGACCCCCAACTTTTGAGAAGATTTTCCTGGGTTAAAAAGTCCAGAAGGAGACTGTATGCAGCACAAAAAGGAGCCGACCAGAGACACTCATGGTCTCCACCCAGCTCCATTGAAATGAATGGAATGCGGCTGTTTTTGAGCTCCCCCCACCCTATGCTGCGACTGCAGATTTTCCAGTCCAGCTCAGAAGTTTCAGCACCCGCCCTATAAAACAACACCTGGCATATAAGACAACCCCTGACTTTTGAGATTTTCCTGAGTTAAAAAGTCGTCTTATACGCCAGAAAATATGGTATGTATGAAAAAAGAATGTATGATATATAGCCCTGGCCATGTGACTCAGTGGTAGTGCTTTGGCCTACCCACCAAAATGTAGCAGGTTCGATTTCCAGTCAAGGGCATGTCACTGGCTTGCAAGTTTGTTTCCAGTTTCAGGTTCCTCAGCCCACGTTAGGAAGCTTGTGGGAGACAACCAATTGATGTGTCTCTCTCACATAGATGTTTTTCTCCCGCCTGCTTTCTTCTACTCTCTCTAAAATAAATGACCCCTGGCTCTCTCCTGATAATACTGCCTCATCTGCAGACTTTTCACATGTCTATTTTAATTTTCCCATCCCCTCTATCACTTGGCCTGAAAATGAGGTGGTAGTGGTGGTGGTGGGGGGTATCTTTCTCACTCCTCAAAGCTATTTCCAGATCATTCTCCCCTATTCTCTTTATATAGTACTATATAAAATATTATATATTATGTTATATATAATAGTGCTCAACTTAAAATTTTCTGTCTTTAGACTATATACCCCTATTGCCTTCTCTGTTGTAGTTATTTATCAGCTCCTTGCTCACTGTCACTCTGTCCAATACTTTTGTCATAATCCCTAACAATTTCAATAATCACATAGATCTTTCAAACACCTGGTATCACAATGTTTTGATCTGTTCTCCTTCAGTAATTTCATCCTTTAGCCACTAGTCATACCCTTGACCTTGTCATTACAAACAAACAAACAAACCCCTGTAGCCCTTCTATAGTCTTAATTTCAAACAACTCATTCTTTTATTTATTTATTTTTTTTTATTATTACATAAAGTTTTACAAAGATTAGTACATATATCTCTTTTTCCCCCTGCCCTTCCCCCAGCCTCCCCTACCCCCCAGTGTTTTGTGTCCATTGGTTATGCTTAAATGCATGTACCAAAGTCCCTTGGCTGATCTGTTACCCCCCCCTCCAATGTTCCTGTCCTTATTGCTGTACGAACAACTCATTCTTCAAACATCACCTCTTGATACCTCATTTCCACTAGTAACCCAACCCCAACAATCCTTTGATCTCCACAGGAAACCGTATTTCATTGGTTCTACCACCTTTTTACTCTCCCCCACCTCTTGATGTCCTCACTTCTTTTGTAACCCAGTATAAATTCCACAGTCAATAATTATAATCCATCCCTAGCATATGTCCTCAACTCTAATTCACTTGATCTTCTTGTGCTCTGAAGTACTCTGGCTGACCACAGCCCAGCTTAAATCCAATTTTCTCTGCCTATTCTATAGCTGTATCCTGGCAGCTAAATGTAGCTTTGGGGAAACATTCAAACTTGTTTACTGGTCTTACTTTAAATAATTGTTAACCTCAAGTGGCCTCATAAGGCTGCCTGGCAAACATTCTAAATCTTCCTAATCTATTCACTCTGACTTTCCTGAACAACAATTTTGTATTTTCTCCTGTCTCTTCAAATCTCTGAGACCTTCTCTTTCATCTTTTTTTTGGCTAATGATCTAGCTTCTTATTGCACTAAGAAAATGGAAGCACTCATTAACTCCACATACTTCTACCACATCTCCCTAACTAACTGCATTTGTACCCATATATTCTACTTTCTCTCTTGTTACCTGTGTATGAACTATTTGACTACTATCTAATGTTGGCCCTTCCACTTACAGATTAGGTCCCATTTCCTCTTTTCTATTCAAGCACAATGCTTCAATAATTCTCCCAATCTCTCTCTCTGTACCATCATCCCCCACCCCGCCTCACCTTGATGTTATTTTTGTTCACTTTAAAAAGAAAAGCAAACAACTCTCTTACACTCATTCCCTCTGCCAATTACTGCTCTATTTCTCTCCTTCTTTTCCCAGCAAAACTCCTTTCCAAAATTGTGTAAACTCACCATCTCCAATTTCTCTCCTCTCCTGAACCCATTCTAATCAGGTCTTTCCCACTACTCCATCATCAGACTTGCTTCTAGCAAGGTCATCAACAACCTTCATATTGTTAAATCCAACCACCTATGTCTTCCATTTCTTCTTACTAGATAAATCAGCAACATTTGAACTGCTGATCACTCTCTTTGAAAGAATTTTTTCAGATGGGTCCCAAGACATCATGTTCTCCTGATTTGCCTCCTACCTTTCTGGACACTTTTATATCTTCTTACTTGTTTCTCTTAATCTCCCTGACCTCAAAATGTTAGAGTGGCTCAGAGTTTACTCCTTAGACTGTGTTTCCTGTCTACCTTCCTTTTATGGTCTCACTCAGTGTTATGGCTTCAAATACCATATATGTGCTGATGACCACAAATTTATATCTAGCTTTAACTTTGCCTCTGAACTTTGCCCCTGAATTCTAATCTTATATATCTAACTATCCGCTTTATATCTCCACTTGGCTGACTGAGCTCCTGATAGTCTATACCACCAAGCCTTCTCCTTATGCTTTGTCCCTGATAATAGTTTTGCCTTGAATTTGTAGCTTGAATTTACCTTATATAAAATAGTTACCTATTTGGTTTCTGGGGTGGAGGAGGGACTATTTTGTTTTTTAGTTTCTGTTCATATTAGCCTCAAATAATAGCTCTTTATTTTCAACTTGTCCATATTTTTTCATTTTAAGTGTGTCTTTTTTTAATTTTTAAAAATCCTTATTGTTCAGATTATTACAGTTGTTCCTCTTTTTCCGCCCCATAGCTCTCCTCCTCCCAGTTCCCACCCCACCCTCTGTCCTTACTCCCCCCCAACCCCACGCTGTTCTCATTCATAGGTATACAATTATTGTCCAGTCTCTTCCCGTACTCCCCAACACCCTTCCCCCCAAAAAAATTGTCAGTCCAATCCCTTTCTATTCCTCTGATTCTATTCAATTCACCAGTTTATTCTGTTCATCAGATTTTTTATTCACTTGATTTTTTAGATTCACTTGTTGATAGATATGTATTTGTTGTTCATAATTTTTATCTTTACTTTTTCTTCTTCCTCTTCTCGAAGGATGCCTTTCAGCATTTCATATAATACTGGTTGGGTGGTGATGAACTCCTTTAGCTTTTTTTGTCTGTGAAGTTCTTTAACCGACCTTCAATTCTGAATGATAGCTTTGTTGGGTAAAGTAATTTGGGCTGTAGGTTCTTGCTATTCATCACTTCGAATATTTCTTACCACTCCCTTCTGGCCTGCAGAGTTTCTGTTGAGAAATCAGCTGACAGACGAATGGGTTCCCCCTTGTAAGTAACTGACTGCTTTTTTCTTGCTGCTTTTTAGATTCTCTTTGTCTTTTGCCCTTGGCATTTTAATTATGATGTGTCTTGGTGTGGTCCTCTTTGGATTCCTTTTGTTTGGAGTTTTCTGCGCTTCCTGGACTTGTAAGTCCATTTCTTTCACCAGGTAGGGGAAGTTTTCTGTCATTATTTCTTCAAATAGGTTTTCAATATCTTGCTCTCTTTCTTCTTCTGGCACCCCAATAATTCTGATGTTGGTATGCGTGAAGTTGTCCCAGAGGCTCCTTACACTGTCTTCATATTTTTGGATTCTTTTTTCTTTTTGCTTATCCATTTGGGTATTTTTTGCTTCTTCGTATTTCAATTCTTTGACTTGATTCTTGCGTTCCTCTAATCTGTTGTTGGATCTCTGTATAATATTCTTCATTTCAGTCAGTGTATGCTTAATTTCTAGTTGCTCCTTTTTCATATCCTTGAGGGTCTCATTAGATTTATTGAGGGTCCCACTAAGTTTATCAGCGGTTTCTAGAAAATTTTTGAAAAACCTTATAACCGTGGTTTTGAACTCTATATCCTGTTGTTTGCTTTCCTCCTTTTCTGTCATTTGTGATCCGTTTCTTTGTCTCCACATTTTGGCTGCTTCCCTGGGTTGATAGAATGGCTTTCTGTGTTAGGTGATCACTGAGAGGAAATGACCTCCAAGCCACTTGGTTATGCGAATCAGCTGTGTCTATAGTGGAAGAACTTCTATGCTAGAGACACCCTTATGGGGCAAGAGTTGTTTCAGTGGGGCTTTGGTGCTCATGGAGTCTGCCTTGAGTGTGTCCCTTATGAATCTGAGGAGTTGTATTTAGGATTGTACCACTCAGACCCCTGGGTACGCTGGCACTTGTATCTCCAAGGAGGTGCTATTTTAGCCTTTGCCTGAGGCTACTCAGCCTTTTATATGCAAAAGCCTCTGCATGCAGCTTGGTTGGGGTGGGCTCTCGGGGAGTCTACAGGGTGGAGTAACCAGCAATGGCTGCTTCTCAGTCCTGCCCTAAGAGGCACCGGGTCTCAAGCTGCTCTGGAGTTCCTCCCAGTGCCCGATGGTGCCAGACAGTCCAGCTCCTCCCCGTATAGTTCTGAGTCCCCAGAAACTCGCCTGGAACTGGAGTTTAGAGCCGTCAGGAGCTTGTGCCTCCCTCCGGTATGAAATGCTGCCAGCTCTTTCTTCGAGCCCCTTCGTGCAAGCCTCCATACCTCTGTACTTTATTTCCGCACCTCCTCTGCATCTCAGTCTCTTTCTAGTTGTAGAATTTCCACTCAGCCAGCCTTCCTGTGGATCTGGGTGGTGTCCATATTTTCTTTTCGTTGTTGTTTTAAAATGGTTGTGCACGGCCGCAATTCCGGTGTTTACCTATGCTGCCATCTTGGTTTCTCTAAGTGTGTCTCTTAAGTAGATAATATATATCTAGACCTTAATGAAATTAAGGGAACTCATTACAGATACAACAGAGATAGAAAAGAACATTATGGTCAGTTATAGGCTAATACACTTAAATTAATAAATTAGATGAAGTAGATGATTTTTGGAAAATTATAAAATGCCAAAATTGGTAGAAGAAATTAAAAATATGAACAGATCAAATACCTCTAAATAAATTGAATGGTATTTGAAGACTTTACCTTCAGATAAAAAGCCTTATATGATTATGCAGTTTTACCAAGCCTTCAAGGTACAGATAATCGCTTTATCAATAAATTGTTTCAGAAAATAGAAAAAAAGAAAAGCTGCCTAATTGTTTATTCCAAAGTACAAGAAGAATCATAACCCATATTACTGATAAAAATAGATTTAAAAAATAGATGCAAATAAAATTATTCAACTGAATTCAACAATCAAGGTTTTCTTCTAGGAACACAAGAATGGCTTAACATGAGAAATCTATCAGTTATTGATCATATCTATGGATTAAGGAGAAAACTCACATGATCATTCCAAGAGTTGCAGACTAAAACACTTGATAAAGTTAAACTTTATGTTTAAAATTTCTTCATAAAAATGTAAGTGTTTCTATATACTAGCAGTAATTAATCAGAAATGGCAAGCTATCATTCCTAATAGGCCCAGAAATTATAAAATGTTTAACAATTAATCCACAATATTTTTACCCTAAAAAATTTTATACTCTTTTAAAGGACACATAAGGGAAGATCTTAAGTTATATTCTTAGATAAGACAGCTTAGGAAATATTTCAGTTCTTCCCAAGTTAATCTATAAATTCAAATATTATTTAAAAATGTTAGCTGGAACTTTAAAAAATATATATTTTATTGATTTTTCACAGAGAGGAAGGAAGAGGGATAGAGATTTAGAAACATCAATGAGAGAGAAACATCGATCAGCTGCCTCCTTCACACATCCCACTGGGGATGTGCCCTCAACCAAGGTATATGCCCTTGATCGGAATCAAACCTGGGACCCTTCAGTCCGTAGGCTGACGCTCTATCCACTGAGCCAAACCAGTTAGGGCAAGCTGGAATTTTTTAAAGAAACTTGACAAACTCATTCTAAAATGTATTTGGAATATTAGCCCATGAAAAGATGAGTCAATTTTGAAAATTAAAATTTACAGAGGATAAAAATACCAACTATTAAGATCAAGCACACCACAGATATTTTTTAAAAACAAGAGCAGCAGCACAAGAACAAATAAACAAATAGAAAGGATAGAAAGCTCAGAAATAGACCCTGAATACATAGAATTCAACATATAAAAAATACAGAACCACAAAGGTGGCAAAGCCATTTTAATGAGGAAAAGGCAGATCGCTTAGAAATTATGTTGATACAACTGGTTCACAATATGAACAAAAATTAAAATATTAAAAGTGATGAATAGCAAGGACATACTGAACCGTGTCCAGCAAGGCCAGAGGTGAACCTGAGTAGAGGCGGTGAAGGATTAAAGAAGACAGACAAGAGAATATAGTTGGAACCAGGTGGATCAGTGTGCCTGGTGAGGAAACAGTGAAACAGCCTGTAAATTGAAGCTTTATTTTATAGTCAGAGCACACAAAACAAAACAAGGGCAAGATGTTTACAATGTTCTTGCAAGTTTCAAATATGCTTCGTTCCTGTTGTTGCCATTCTCTGAATTGTATTAAGCCTTGTTTAAGCAGCACTTGCTACACCTCCTGCAGCCCACATCCCTTAGCTACCTAGGACTGCAGGGTTGGACTATGAAGTCAAGCTTACACCCAAAGCCTTTTGGCTATAATTGTGCTGGGAGGGCTTTGCCCTCAAAGCTGGGACTTGTATGTGGCTTTGCCACAAGTCAGTCCGAGGCTAGTTCCTGTCCGAATGCTGTAGCCGCTCTCCACAGACATATTACCAAGATTATGCTACAGAACAAAACTATCATTTAGAATTGAAGATCAGATAAAGAGCTTCACAGAAAAGAAAAAGCTAAAGGAGTTCATTACCATCAAACCAATATTACTTGAAATGTTGAAGAGTGAAGAAGAATCCTATATAATAATCCTATATAATAAAAGGCTAATATGCAAATTGTCTCCTTGGGAGTTTGACTAACTGGGAGTTTGACCACTTGCTATGAAGTGCACTGACCACCAGGGGACAATGTGGAATGAAGCAAGGCCCCCACTGGAAGCCAGCAGTTGGGGGAAGGAAGGCCCTGATCGGCCCTGATTGCCAGCCAGGCCTAGGGACCCTATCCATGCATGAATTTCATGCACCGGGCCTCTAGTAAAATACATGAACAATAAAATGGCAATAAATATATATCTATCAATAATTGAATATAAAAATCAAAATAAATGAACAAGGAATCTAATGAACAAAATAAACTGATAAAATAGAACCAGAGGCATGGCAACATAGATGGGAGACTAGGAAGAGATTAACCAAAGAATTTATATACATATATGCATTACCTATGGACACAGACAATAGGGTGGTGAAGGCCTGGGATGGGGCAGGAAGTGGTGGAGATGGGCAATGGGGGGGAAAAGGAGAACAAGTGTAATACTCTCAATAATAAAGGTTTAAATTTTAAAAAAAGAAAAGTTAAGTTAGATCCTTACTTTACACTAAATACAAAGGTAAACTTCAGATGGCTTAAAAGGTATAAATGGGAAAGTAAAACTATGAAGCTACTGGAAGAAAATGTAGGAAAATACCTTTGTGAGTTGGGTTGGGGAATAGTACAAGATGCAAAAATCCAAAACAAAATCACTACACTGTACATTTTAAATATCTTACAATTTTATTTGAAAATTATACCTCAATAAAACTAAAAATTTAAAAACATAAAATCAAAATAGAATTTAATAGATTTACCAGTATGACAAATTTAAGAGGTGGCTAGTACCAAGTCTTGGCAAAACGTGTAGAGACACTGACCTCCTATGCATAGGATGTGTGCATAGGAAGTGTGAACTCTTAACTGTTCTGGTAAGCAACCTACAAATATTAGTGAAGATAAGAAACTGTACTTGAAACTGTATGTCCTATACTCCCAAGATCTCATTTCTTGGATATATGTCCTAGAAAAAAATGTCATGTGGATTATTACCGTGAACATTTATACTAGTACAAGTGTTCATCTATCTCTTTCCATGATAGCAGGGAGGTGGAAGCAACCCAGGTATTTTAACTAGGAAAACAGGTACATAATAGGTTACATGTAGACTGGAAGAAATACAGCAACTAAAAGCAACAAACCAGGTATACATGTAGTGCACAGATAGATTTTTTTAAAAAAATATTTTTATTGATTTCAGGGAAGAAGGGAGAAGGAGACAGAGATAGAAAATTGATCAGCTGCCTCCTGCATGCCCCCCGCTGGTGATTGAGCTCACATCCTGGGCATGTGCCCTTGACTGGAATTGAACCCTGGACACTTCAGTTGGCAGGCTAACACTCTATCCACTGAGCCAAGCCAGCCAGGGCCATTGATAGATTTTAAACACAATGTTAAGTGGAAAAAAAGAAAAAATAAAAGGATATTTAAAGCACAATATTATTTATGCATATTAAAAACAAGTAGACATTATGCGTTCCTATGACTTTTCCCACACATCTCAAAAACTCTATAGAGCAAAAAGGAAAGCAAATAAAAATTCCTACAACTGATTTAGATATTAAATTTTTACCTGAATGAGCTCACAAAGTCTAAAAGAAAAGGAAAGTGGCTGGCATTTTCTGCCTCTTAGGGCAGTTTATGGGGTGCAGAAATCCATCCTCCAAGCTGCAGGATGGAACTCTCACCTGAGAGGGAGAAGAAAGGTGAGGCCCTGGAGAGAATACAGGCTGGATACAGAGTGTTCAGTGGCCAACTGGTTCTCACTAATTCTGGGAGGTGGGAGGACAGGGTTAGGACTATTCCTCCCACCCAACAGCCCTCAAGCAGTCCTGTCTGTGCAATGAGACTACTACAGAGGTAAGAAAAAGGAGATAGAGAATTCAGTCCCTCTTATAGCATCCTTCCCCTCCCCTGACCATGCTCACTCACATTTTGTTCCTAAACCTGTCCTATCACAGACTTTGTTTAAGGGGGTCAGGGGTTTGGGTAAAAAAAAAAACAACTGAAGGGATTAAGTAAATAAATAAATAAATATATATATATATATATATATATATATATATATATATATATATATAATCTAATAAAAGAGTAATATGCAAATTAACCCCCACTCCATTATACCCAAGCCACATCCACCAGCCAAGCCATGCCCACCAGCCAATCAGAGCGATGATATGCAAATTAACCCAGCCAAGATGGTGGCCAGCAGCCATGGAGCTAGAGCAAACAGGAGGTCAGCGATGGAGGAATTGCCTGCCTAGGCCAGCTGTGGCCTCTGCTCAAGGCAAAAAAATTTCAATTATAGAAGCCACGGAGCTGAAGCAAACAGGAGGCTTCATTGCCTGCCTAGGCCAGCTGTGGCATCCGCTCAAGGCAACAAAGCTTCAATTATAAAAGATAAATAAACCTCAGAAACCTGATTCCAGCTAGCCTTGCTGGGACCTTGGGTCAATGGGAGCTGTGGGCAACCTGCAAATGGCCTTCAGCCATTCACCCAGGCTGGCCAGGCACCCCAGTAGGGACCTGAACCCTGAAGGGGCTGTGGCCAGCCTGAAAATGGCACTCAGCCCCTCACTCAGGCTGGCCACACCCCCATGGGGTAAGGGTTCCCACTGGAGGGTTTGGCCAGCCTGCAAACACCCATCAATCCCTCACCCAGGCTGGCCAGGCACGCCAGCAGGTGGACATCCCCCGAGGGGTCCCAGTCTATGAGAGGGCACAGGCCGGGCTGAAGGACCCCCCCCCCCCCGCGTGCACAAATTTTTGTGCATCAGGCCCCTAGTATATATATATATGACACATAGATATGAACAACAGTATGGTGATAGCCAAAGGGAAAGGAGAGTGGTGGGAGGTAGAAGTGAGCAAACGGGAAAATGGGGACTGAAAGTGACTTGACTTTGGGTGGTGAGTTCATGATGCAGTATGCAGATGAAGTTTTATTGAGTTGTACACTTGAAACTGTATGGTCTTATTAACCAATGTCACCCAAATAAATAAATAAATAAATAAACAAACAAACAAACAAATAAATAAATAAATGGAATAAATCACTACCAATCTCTGGGCATCAGTTTTCTTGTCTGTATGATGTGGGGCTGGGCAAAATGATGCCTTGAGATTTTTTGAGCTTTGTCATTCTCTAATGAGGAGTTTCCGCAATTCCTATTCTAAGGGCTTCTTTCCCAATATTGTGGCAGCCACCCTCAGGTAGGGCATCACCTTTTTGCTGTTTCCCCCTATGTAGGTGGGTGGGATTAGCAGCAGCTTCTCCCTTCAGACTTTAGTGCTAAAATACTAGTAAAAGACCCAGAGGTTTATTGAAATTTCCATTTTAAAAAACTCAAGGGATGGACTTTTTAAAAATAGGCTTCTTGAAAGATAACTGACATACCATGAGCTGCATATATTTAAAGTAAAAAAAAAATCACATCAGCACAATCAAGATAGTAAACATATCCATCATCCCCCAGTTTTCTCATGCCCCTATATCTTCTTTTTTTAAAATCAACCTTTCCCCCATCTCCAGGTTACCAATGATTTACTTTCTGCCACTATACTTTAGTGTAGATTTTCTAGAATTGGAATCATACATTTAAGACTTGTTTTTACTAGTTCTTTTCACTTAGCATAATTTTTTGAGAATCATGTCATTGCATGTATCAATAGTTCATGCAGTATACTGAGTAGTATAGCTTTGGAAAATTAACACAATTTATCTATCATTCACCTGTTAATGGACATTTGGGTTGTTCGCAGTTTTTGGCTATTAAAAATAAAGCTGCTATTAATATTTGTGGGCAAAAAATTCCTACAACTGATACTAAATAGAGGGAAAAAATAGAAATCTCCACTTTACATGTAAATTGGCAAAAATATAGCAGGGACTACTCAGAATCCCCATAGGTATGTAGAAGTCACAGAATCTGCTCGAAAAAGCAGAGAATGGGGAGCATCTTAGTGTTGGTAGAACCTGGTAACATCAATAAGGGCTCACCCCATGAAAGAAATCATCCAATCCCTATTGAGAACAACTGAGACACAGCCTGAAACTTGGCAGATCGGCACAGGCAACAGGAGTCAAAACAGGGCGTGGAAAATTCACAGGGGGCATGGGAGGCTTCTGTCACACTATCAACAATAAATAAAATAAAATTTATAGGAACAAAGGTGGCAGTTGTGGGAAAGTGGCACTTTAAAGAGAAAGAGACTCTTTGGAATGTAAAGTCATTGTTCCTTGGATACAGCAGTCCGTGGTAAAGAGAAGAAAAGAAGTAGCTGTTAATAAGTGCCACAATGAGAAAAACAATAAGGAGAATCAGAAATCTGTCCATAAAGAAAGCACCTTAAGAAAACTGCTCTTCACTATAGCAACAGAAGAGGGAGCACTTGAGCTGAAAAAAATAGGCAGGACCTTAAAAACTTGTCTCCTGGCCCAAGCTGGTTTTGCTCAGTGGATAGAGCTTCCAACTGTGTGACCAAAGGGTCCTGGTTCAATTCTCGTCAAGAGCACGTACCTTGGTTGCAGGTTCTTCCCTGGCTGGGCCCTCATCAGGGCAGTCAATGTGTTTCTCTCACATGGATGTTTCTCTGTCTTTACCTCGCTCTTTCACTCTCCTTAAAAAACAATGGAAAAAATCCTTGGGTGAGAATTAACAGAAAAACAAAACAACAAAAAAACTGACTCCAACTTCTCCAAAAGACGCACCTGTAAAGCCTCACCCAGAGCCCTGGCCAGGATTTGCTAAGTGGTTCGAGCGTCGGCCCGCAGACCAAAGGGTGGAGGGTTTGATTTCCAGTCAGGGGGCACATAGGGCAAGTACGAAAGGGGCGTGTGTGGACGCAAACAATCGGTGTGTTTCGTGTGGATGTCTCTCTCTCTCTCTCTCTCTCTCTTCCCTCTCCTCCTCCCTTCCTTCCGGTCTCTCTAGAAATCAATGGGGGGAAATACCCTAGGGTGAGGATTTTTTTTAAAAAGGTCACCCAGAAAAATCCAACACATGATTAAAACATGAAAAACACCAACCAAAATTCAGTAGACACATGAAGTTACTATAAGGAAAAAAACACACACACAAAAATAATCACAAGTTTTGACAGATAAAAATGGACCAAGGGAAAAAGCTGTCCTAAAGCAGAAACCAAGACTAAACTTATAAGATACAGCAGTAGGTCCTGTGATGTGCTCCCCAGATATCTGCTTTCAGGACTGAAGGAAATTGCTGAGTCCTCCTTTGGGGATTTCCTTTAGCCTAAGAAAACTCTCTTCCAAGGTCAAACCTTCTCCTCAAGGTTCACCTGCATTCAGTGACTGGTCCATGTCAAAATATAGGTCCCTGCCTTAAAGTGGGACAACTCTAAAGGGCCAGTCCAGCTCCAGAACTCCTTTTGGAATGGACTGAGGTCTTTGTTGTGATTGGTCATGGTCTGTGGTGTGCTGGAGCTGGTTCCTACTGATCTATGAGAGGCAATTGTTAAAATTTTTAGGAATGTTACAGGCAGGTTGTTATATCATAGTTGATACTAAAACTTAAGTTATATAAATTCAAAATTAAATAAATTATACTAAAAACCAAGGTAATAATACTTAATATTCATTACTTCCTAATTATTTCACTACACTTACTATTATCTATGCTCTTGAGGGTATACCTTTTTCGGTATGGATGTTACTATGCATTTCTCCTTAGATCTACGTTCAGAGGCATCATGTTGGTAGCTTAAAATTGGCCATGATGGCCCTGGCCTGGTGGCTTAGTTGGTTGAAGCATCCTCCGTACACCAAAAGATTGAGGGTTTGATTCTCTGTCAGGCCACATATCTGCTTGTGTGCTGGATTCCCCTGTGCATGTGGGAGGCAACTGATTGATGTTTCTCTCTCTCTCCCATCCTCCTTTTCTAAAAATCAATAAAAAGAAAACAACATGTTCCTGGATGAGAATTTAAAAAAAAAAATTGCTCATGATGGATGTATTTACATGCTGGAAAATGTTACAAATCAGGGTTTTCATTTCCCTAGTAAGAATTGGTTGTTAAACATTTACCAGCATACTACTAGTTGCAGTTCAGTATCTCCTTCTAATCCTCCTTTCTTCACATTTTCATAATTGCTCATCCCATGGATACTCTCCAATAAACTTTGTGCATATTAATTTCTGTCTCAGAGTCTACATCACAGGAAATGCAACCTAAAACAAAACAAAACAAAAAATAGCTAAGACCAATGTACCATATAAAACATAGAGGATGGAAATAAGAAAAGCCAAGAGAAAAGAAAGAATAAGATATTAAAAGGATCAAAGAAAGATAATGTAATATAGAAATCAGACAAACAGCATATATATTTCCAGATGCCTTTAAGAAGAAAGTCAGAATAATAGAATTAATATATACAACTATAATTCAATCACACTTTTCTTGGGGATTGGTTGGTTGTCGGGGGAAGAAGATCTGACTCTATACATATTGAAAGGGCACATCACATACCAAGTTTAATATACCTGGACTGGTCATCACTTAGATTTATCCTATAAACTAAAGGCCCAGTGCACGAAATTCGTGCACTGGGGGGGGGGGGTCCCCTCAGCCCAGCCTGCACCCTCTCCAATCTGGGACCGCTGTCTCCTAACTACTCACCTGCTTGCCTGATCATTCCTACTGGCCCCCCTGCCAGCTTGATCACCCCTAACTGCCTCTGCCTGCCAGCCTGGTCACCCCTTACTGGCCTCCCTACAGGCCTGATTGCCCCCAACTGCCCTCTGCCAGCCTGCTTGCACCTCACTGCCCCTAAGTGCCCCCCTACTGCCCTGGTCACCCCCAACTGCCCCCCTCTGCCAGCCTAGTTACCCCTTCACTGCCCCCCCTGCTGGCCTGGTCACCCCACACAGCCTGCTGTTTAGTTGTTTGGTCACCCCTCACTGTCTCCCCTGCCAGCCTGGTTGCCCCACACAGCCTGCTATTCAATCATTTGGTCGTCACTCACTAACACCCCTGCCAGCCTTGTCACCCCACAGCCTGTTCAGTCATCCGTTCAGTTGTCCATTTGGTTGTGATGGCCCCTAGCTCTTTATATATATAGATTATTATCCTTCAATACAGAGAAAAAATTATCTGTGGTTGGCAGAAAGATCAAGTCACTTTCTAAGGATAGTAAACCAGTCTGGCATCAGAGTTCAGGACAGCATTCAAAGCCAGAAAATAGTAAAGCAACATCTATAATATCATCTGGAGGGAAAATGTGCACCAAGGAATTTAAATGCAGAAAAACTGTTATATAAGTGGCAAGACTATATAAAAGTTTTCAGTAGCCCTGACCGGTTTGGTTCAGTGGATAGAGCGTTGGTCTGCAGACTGAAAGGTCCCAGGTTCAATTCCAGTCAAGGGCATGTACCTTGGTTGTGGGCACATCCCCAGTGTGGGGTGTGCAGGAGGCAGCTGATTGATGTTTCTCTCTCATTTATGTTTCTAACTCTCTATTCCTCTTCCTTCCTCTCTGTAAAAAATCAATAAAATATGTTAAAAAGAAAAAAATTTTCAGTAAGAAAACCTAGGGCTATTGTACTCATCAGTCCTTCATGAGGACTGCACCCAACTAAGAGAGGACCGAGAAAACATCAGCAAAGAGACTGGTGGTACACACTGAATATATTTAGCTATATACCTAAGGCTAAAACAAACATGGTATTAAGAATAGTATGAGGAAGTACTCAGAGATCATGGCCGAAAAAGCAGCAAATGCAGCAGGAAAGAAATTCTGAAAGAAGAAATTTTGCAATTAAGATTCACCAAGCAGGGAGAAACCAAGATGGCGGCATAGGTAAACACTGGGAAATGCTACCTCGCACAATCATTTCAAAACCACAACGAAAAGAAAAAACGGACACCACCGAGACCCACAGGAAGGCTGGCTGAGTGGAAATTCTACAACTAGAAAGAGACTGAGACTCAGAGAAGGTGCGGCAGTGAAGTGCAGAGGTATGGAGGTGCACATGAAGGGGGCTTGCAGAAAGGGCTGGCAGCTGAGGTTTCATACTGGAGGGAGGCACAATTTCCTAATGGCTCTGAACTCCAGTTCTGGGTGAGTTTCTGGGGACCCAGACTCATATGGGAGAAGCTAGACTGTCTGGCACCATCTGGCACCTGGAGGATCTCCAGAGCAGCTTTATCTCGGCGGTGCCAAGAGTCACTGAGACCCGGTACCTCTTAGGGCAGGGCTGAGAATCAGCCATAGCTGTTTGCTCCACCCTGTTGATTCCCTGAGACCCTGCCTCACCCAAGCTGCGAACAGAGGCTTTTGCATATAAAAGGCTGGGAAGCCTCAGGCAGAAGCTAAAATAGCATCTCCTTAAGAGTTCCAAGAGCCAGTGTACCCAGTGGTCAGAGCAGGACCACCCAGACTACAACTCCTCAGATCCATAAGGGACACACTCAGGGGGCAGGCTCAGTGAGCACCAAAGCCCCACTGAAGCAAGTCTTGCCCCATAAGGGTGCCTCCGGCACAAAAGTTCTCCCACCATAGACACAGCTGATTCTCACAGCCAAGTGGCCTGGAGGTCAATTCCCCTCAGTGATACCAACAACAATCAAGGATTAGCTACAACAAGACTGTGCACAAAGCCAAAAAGCGGTGCAACAAGAGTGTCCACCTCAGGTAATTGGGGGGGCTGAGCCACTGAGTCCTATAGGACACCTAGCCACTCTATCAACGCAGGGAAGCAGCCAAAATGCGAGACAAAGAAACAGATCACAAATGACAGAAATGGAGGAAAGCAAACGACTAGATATAGAGTTCAAAACCACGGTTATAAGGTTTTTCAAAATTTTTCTAGAGAGTGCTGATAGATTTTAAAAGAACCAGCTAGAAATTAAGCGTACACTGACTGAAATAAAGAATAACATACAGAGATCCAACAGCAGACAAGAGGATTGCAAGAATCAAGTCAAAGATATGAAATACAAAGAAGCAAAAAACACCCGACTGGAAAAGCAAAAAAGAAAAAAGAATCCAAAAATATGAAGACAGTGTAAGGAGCTTCTGGGACAACTTCAAGTGTACCAACATCAGAATTATAGGGGTGCCAGAAGGAGAGAGAGAGCAAGATATTGAAAACCTATTTGAAGAAATAATGACAGAAAACTTCCCTTACCTGGTGAAAGAAATGGACTTACAAGTCCAGGAAGCACAGAGAATCCCAAACAAAAGGAATCCAAGGAGGACCACACCAAGACACATCATAATTAAAATGCCAAGGGCAAAAGACAAAGAGAGAATCTTAAAAGCAGCAAGAGAAAAGCAGTCAGTTACCTACAAGGGAGCACCCATACAACTGTCAGCTGATTTCTCAACAGAAACTTTGTAGGCCAGAAGAGAGTGTCAAGAAATATTAAAAATGATGAATAGCAAGAACCTACAAGCAAGATTACTCTACCCAGCAAAGCTATCATTCAGAATTGAAGGGCAGATAAAGAGCTTCACAGACAAAAAAAAGCTAAAGGAGTTTATCACCATCCAACCAGTATTGTATGAAATGCTGAAAGGTATCCTTTGAGAAGAGGAAGAAGAAGAAAAAAATAAAGATAAAAATTATAAACAACAAATACATATCTATCAACAAGTGAACCTAAAAATCAAGTGAATAAAAAAATCTGATGAACAGAAAAAAAAAAAAAAAAAAGATTGACCAAGCAGGCCACAGAATTTTACCTCTCCCCTTTATTTATTTACTAAAGATGTCTTTTGGAACTAACACCTTCACAATAAGTTAACATAGACTAGTCCTATTTACTTATGGGATTTCTGTTTGAGAAAAGTTGATTTAAGAGAGAATCGACCATGTGTCCCTTGGAGTAAAAGTAGGTGTATCTCCAAAAGATGCACCAATACTTATATACACTGAGGGGAAAAAGGAAAAGAACAAAAGAACCTTAACAAATTTAATTGATGTTTTGTAAAGTTTTCAATGTTTGATTATTTAAAGAAAATTGAACTTAAAAAGATTTAAAAAGTTAAAAAAAGAAAGAAAAAGAAAAAGTGCACCTTAGTTGGTTTGGTGCAGTGGATAGAACATCAGCCTGCAGACTGAAGGGTCCTGGGTTTGATTCCGATCAAGGGCACTAATCTAGGTTACAGGCCAGATCCCTGGCCCTGGTGAAGGTGCATGTGGGAGGCAACCAATCGATGTGTCTCTCTTACATCAATGTTTCTCTCTCTGTCTCTCCCTCTCCCGTCCACTCTCTCCAAATATCAATGGAGCCCAACCAGTGTAGCTCAGTGGTTGAGCATGGACCTGTGAAACAGGAGGTTTCAGTTCAATTTCCAGTCAGGGCGCTTGCCTGGGTTGCGGCCGGATCCCCAGTGTGGAGTGTGCAGGAGGCAGTGGATCAGTGGTTCTGTCTCATCATTTTTGTTTCTCTCTCCCTCTCCCTTTCTCTCTGAAATATAAATTAAACAAACAAACAAACTAATAAATAAATAAATAAATATCAATGGAAAGATATCCTCAGGTGAGGATTAACAAAAACAAACAAACAAACAAAAAAGAATAGTATGAAATTTTGCTCAGCTAGTGTGGTTCAGTGGTTGAGTGTCAACCTATGCACAAAGAGGTTGCTGGTTCGATCCCTGCTAAAAGGCATGCAGGAGGCAATCAATGTTCTCACTCATTGATATTTCTATCTCACTCTCCCTTTCCTTTCCTCTCTTTCTAAAAAATCATTAAAAATATGTTTTAAAAAATTATAAAGAGAATAGTATGAAATTGTATATGCTCTAATAATGTAGCAATAACAAAAAAATGAGAGAAGGGGGAGAGATAAAGTACAATAGCTCACTGATTGTCTAACAGATAAAATATGGGATTTCAAGGATATGATTTAAAGCCAGAAAACTGAATATATAAACCAAAATATATTGAGAAGGTCAAAAATAATTAATGAAACAATACTATTAACTAAAATTGGATAATGATGAGAAGAGAGGAGGTGGTTTCAAGTTCTTTCGTTATTTCTCCAAGTAGGAAACTAATAGTCCATGTGTGAAGAAAAGGAGAACCAAGGTATTATATGAGTATTGGTATAAAAGGAAATCATTAGAACAAAAATAGAAATTTCCCTAATATCAAGAGAAATGCACACACACACTCTCACACAACTGCTATGTCTGATCTCAATTATGTCATATTTATATATATAAAACAATGTGTGGTCTTCCAGTAAATTGTATCTTCTGTTTTCTTTGTTCTTTGTGATATGTATATTTACACACACACACACACACACACACACACACACACGATTAATCACTTATTACAAGGAAAAGATTTTCAGATTGACTCCTAAAATAAAACTCCACTTTGTGCTGTACACAAGAGGTACCAAAATAAAAGAATGAACAAAGATGTACTGGGCAAATATAAATTTAAAAAAGCAAGGGTTGTAATCTTAATATCAGATAAGATAAAAATATTAAATGAGACAAAGAAGGGTATTTTATAGTGTTCAAAGCTAATATTCATTCATTATCATATGTAATAAAAGGCTAATATGCAAATAGACCAAAAGGCAGAACTACTGGTCGCTATGACACACACTACCACGAGGGGCAGACGCTCAATGCAGGAGCTGCCCCTTGGTGGTCAGTGCACTCCCACAAGGGGAGCGCTGCTCAGCCAGAAGCCCGGCTGATGGCTGGCAAACGCAGCAGCGGTGGCGGGAGCCTCTCCTACCTCTGTGGCAGTGATAAGGATGTCTGACTGCTGGCTTAGGTGCAGGGAGCAGGCCTAAACCATCAGTCAGGCATCCCCTGAGGATGCCCTTTTCCCCCACCAATGCATGAATTTCATGCACCGGGCCTCTAGTGAAGATATAATAGTCATATATATATGCAACAAGTAATACAGCAACATCTTTTGTAAAGTAGTAGAGACAGAAAATTGGAGAAATAGAAAAATGTTAATAATTACTTTGATGACTATCTCTCAATCCAAGATAGTTAAAAGAAATAACAAAAAAGTATGTATTTATGAGAACTAAACAATGTTGAACTATGAGAGAGCTAGTCTTACAAGACAATAAGAAGTTTATCAATATTACTAAATGTTATATGATGATAATCAGTTATCTCTTGCTGCATAACAAATTACTTACAAAATTTAGTGGCTTAAGACAAGACATACATTATCACAATTTCTGTGGGTCAGGAGTTCAGTAGCAGCTTAGCCAACTGGCTCTGGCTCAAGGTCTCTTACGAGGTTATAGTCAAGACGTTGGCTGGGGCTGATCATCTGAAGGCTTGAGTAGGACTGGAGAATCTGCTTCCAAATTGGTTCACTCAGTGCTCGCTTCAGCAGCACATATACAAATTAGTTCACTCATTGGTTGGAGGCCATTTGGACCTCTCCATAAAGCTTCTTGAGTATCCTATGATATGGCATCTGGTTTCTATCAGAACAAATGACCCACGAGTGAAAGAACGAATGAATACCTTTTTCCCACACTCATTTCTGCCACATTCTATTCATTAGATGTAAGTCTCTAAGTGCCAACTATGTTCAAGGGAGAGACTCCACCTTTTGAAGTGAGTTATACCAAAGAATTTGTGAATTATGTTTTAAAACCACTACAGATAGTATAAAGTCAAGGGCACATGCCGGGGTTGCAGGCTCGATACCCAATAGGCAGCGTGCAGGAGGTAGCCAATCAACAATTCTCTCTCATCATTGATGTTTCTATCTCTCTCTCCCTCTTCCTTCCTCTCTAAAATCAATAAAAATATTTTTTAAACTTTTTTGGATTGTTTCTCTATTAAAATAAAAAACTGATCTATAGTCTTCTGTCAACACCCAGATAACCAACGTTTTTTAAATCACATAAATACTCTACACAAGATCCTGTTAACTTCTGAGTCTTGCATTCACAGTAGTAATTTAATAGGCAAAGGAAAGGAAGAAAGGGAAGATTAAAAAGTTACAGCAAAAAAACCCAGAAATGTTGTTTGGTCCGTGTGACTCACTAATGGGAATGTCCCAACATTATCTGACCTGTTTGGAAGACAAAGACCTTTTAAGGACAGTGCAATTTAAGGATTTGGACCTGGTCCTGCTTGAGTTTAAAGGGCTTTTTTTGATCCCCAAGCAGAGGGCAGAATAAGAGGATAAAAATAAAGTATCAAGTCTTATATGTGTGGTGATTATCTCCAACTAGGATAAAAGCTTTTTATGAAAGACTATCCTTCCCCCCGCCCCCCATCTACTTTAGCTGTTCAAAAAACGAACTACCTAACGGAAATCAGAATACAGAAATATGGTCAAACTTGAAGTGCTAATTTATAATTACAAGAGTGCTGAAACTAAAGCCCTGGCTTCCAATTCTGCTAAGTAAATGAGCTAATTAGAATTCATAGTGCTAATTCTATTCACCCTCTGCTAAAAAAAACCTCTGGTTTAC
Organism: Murina feae; assembly: GCA_004026665.1. NCBI lineage: Eukaryota > Metazoa > Chordata > Mammalia > Chiroptera > Vespertilionidae > Murina > Murina feae. Next base: position 1,282 of record PVJC01010904.1, on the reverse strand, counting down.
CAGACGCTGGCATTGCTAATACTTAAAAAATAAAACCATCCCTAGCCAGTTTGGCTCAATGGGTGGAACGTCAGCCTGCGGACTGAAAGGTCCCAGGTTCGATTCTATTCAAGGGCACATGCTCGGGTTGCCGGCTCGATCCCCGGTGAGGGGCATGCTGGAGGCAGTTGATCGATGATCCTCTATCATTGATGTTTCTATCTCCCTCTCTCTCTTCCTTCCTCTCTAAAATCAATAAAAATATCTACTCTATAAAAGCGAAATAGTAAAATTGACCGTTTCTTTGGGACCCAACAGCCAATCAGAGCAATGGTATGCAAATTAGCCCAGCCAAGATGGCAGAAGCCCACCCAAACACTGGGTCCAATGGAGTGATGGCGCAGGCGAACGAACAGGCGGAGGCCTGGCCTCCGCCTGTGCGTTTGCCGGCGGTGGGTTCCGGGCAGTGGCGGCTGGCTGCAGGGCGGGAGGAAGCCAGGCCCCCGGCCCTGTAGCTGGGGCTGGGAATGGAGCGATCTTGCCGGCGAACACCAGGTCCGCCTGTGCTGGCAGTGGGTTCCGGGCAGTGGCGGCTGGTTGTATGGCGGGGCGGAAGCCAGGCCCCCAGCTCTGCAGCCGGGGCTGGGAATGGAGCGATCACGCAGGCGAATGCACAGGGGGAGGCCTGGCCTCTGCCTGCCCGTTTGCTGGTGGTCGGTTCCGGGCAGTGGCGGCTGGTTGCATGGCGGGGCGGAAGCCAGACCCCCGGCCCTGCAGCCGGGCTTGGGAATGGAGCTATCGTGGGCCCACGTGACCTTGGAGGCTCATCGGCAGCTGCCTGCCCACCTGGATCCAACCTTGTGGCCTGCTCTGGGTGTGCGGGAGATTCTGTGGCCCATGGTGGAGCCTACTATGCAGGTTGGCCACAGATGTTCCCTTTGTTGTATGTGTTTTTCCCATTGACCCCTTCCACCTCACATCCAACCCCCCCAGGCCTTTCCTCCTCTATGTCTATGTCCATAGGTTATCTCTTAACATTTCTGTTTCCTTTCCAATCTCTAAATTTTATTTTCTAAGTTGTGTACTATAATAGTCTTATCTAATTTTCTCTTAGCACAATCCTTTTTTCCCTTTGTAGTACCATTATTCCAAAACACCCACCTAGCAAAACCATACCATTGATTACTGGGTAATGCTATCATTTAATTTCTTTCTTTTTATGCTCAGGTTACTGAAAGCTACTGAGAATGGTCAGAATGCAGTTCAGGCAATCCAACTTTCAGCGGTGGGGGCCCACCAGGTA
>PVJC01010903.1:0-42718 GCA_004026665.1 Murina feae | reverse complement strand
GCGCGCCTCCGTACCTCTGTACTTTGCTTCTGCTGCTGCTCTGAGTCTCAGACTCTTCTCTGGTTGTAGGATTTTCACTCAGCCAGCCGTCCTGTGGGTGCGTGTGGTGTCCGTGTGTTCTTTTCGCAGTTTTTCTGAAATAGTTGTTCACAGCTGCATATGCGGTGTCTACCCTATGCCGCCATCTTGTTTCCTCAGAATCACCTGGGACATTTTTTAAAAAGCCCTTTTCCATGTCTCATTTCTAGAAATCCTGGTTCAGTCTATTTTAGATAGGAAAAGAGCATTACCGGTTGGGGTATGTGTGGCTTGGATAAAAGCAATGGTATATTTTACTGGATCAATTTGTCATTGTGTCAATTAGGATTAAATTTTCTACAAACAACAGAGAAAACCAAAATAATATTAGTTTATGACAGAGGTTGAAAGACTGTCACTTGCTTAACAGGCCCTGTAGGTCATTCTGTGTAAGAGGTTGGCAGCGTACATGTTGTGAACACTAGATTAAGACATGAATTGTAGACTGCTTCTCATTAGTCAAGGGAAGAGAGAAAACTAGTCAAGTCTAATGAAAAACAATTTTTTAGTATAGGTTTATCAGGAATTATTGCCAGTGTTACGTAGCATACCACCTCAAAACTTAGTGACTTAAAACAGTAAACATTTATTTTTCTGTCAAGTCTGTGGGTCAACTAGGGGGTGGTTCTGCTTTGGACTGGGCTCACTCATGCACCTGCAGCCACCAGCTGAGTAGGCAGCTCTGCTAATCTGCGCTGGGGATCAGTGGGAGCTGGCTGGTCTAGTCTGACTTTTTGTTGCTCCAGTGTGGCCTCTCATCCTCCAGCTGGCTAGCTTAAGCCTGTTCTCATGAGAGAAGCAGGGTGAGCCTTACAACTGATGACACATTTCCTCCATATCCTTTTGACAAAAGCAAGTAACAAGGCCTCTGCAAATTCAGAGAGAGGGGAATATATCCCGATTTTCGATGCAAATCACATTATAGAGGTTGAGGATACAGGGAGGCAGTTGTATCAATGGCCCCAGTTAATCTACCAGAAGGGGGAATACATATACTGGGCTCAGTTCAGAGAGGGGAGGCCTGCATGCATGGGGGAATAATTCCGTGTTTTTTGGTACTATGTACCCTGTGTTAGTTATAAAATATGTAAAATGAAGTTCAAAGACAAAGTTCTTCATATTTGATTAAGAAATCATAACTGTGCTCCCATTTTTTAAGTGCTTAATTTTGTTTTGATAGCTACAACGCAGGATAATCTTGATGATAAGCTGAGGAAGTTTGAAATCCGTGACATGATGGGACTGACGGATGATAGAGACATATCAGAAACAGTGAGTGAGACCTGGAGCACAGATGTCTTGGGAAGTGATTTTGACCCTAACATTGATGAAGATCGTTTGCAAGAAATTGCAGGTAATCGCTATTTCATGTCTCTGGAATATTGCTTATTCCATGTCCACCACCCTTCACGGGAGGGAACTTCAGTGCTCTGACAAACGTGGTGTGTGTGTTAGCCCTAATTGGGAAACTGAGACAGCTGCATATAGCCAGGCATTCATGTATTTTTTTCTTTACTTAAATATAGGTATGTTTCCGTCTTCATTTAACTTCACCCCTAACCCCCAAAAGAGAAAAACCGGTCTTTTGAATTAGCTTCTCGTCTAGTCTTGTTCGTTGGGCATAGAATATGTTCTTAGTCTATAATTAGGATGTTCTTTAGAGACTAAACACCTACCTTAAAATGAAAATTCTGACAGATTATAGCCATAAAATATTTCGGAATAATAAGATATAAGAGTCTAAAAATTGAGTTTACTTCTGGGTGGGTTAATTCAGTTCCAAAAAGTAACTAGTTTTTTAAAAAATATATTTTTATTGATTTCAGAGAAGAAGGGAGAGGGAGAGAGAGAGAGAAACATCAATGATGAGGGAGAATCATTGATTGGCTGCCCCCCGCACACCCCCTGCTGGGGATTGAGTCAGCAACCTGGGCGAGCCAAACCTTGGAGGGTGGAAAAAGAACTAGTTTCATCTTTTTCCTTTTTTACATCAAGTTTATTGATGCATAGTTTACAAACATTAAAATTCACCCTTCTGTGAGTTCTGAAAGATTCATACGGTCTTGTAACTACCTTCATTTTTTTTTTTTTTAAAATCATGGAACATTTCAAATAAGTACAAGAGAGAATAGTATAATAAACTTTGTGTACCCATCACTCAGCTCTGACAGTTACTCATACACATGGCTAGTTTGTTTCATCTGTTCTCCCACCCACTGCCCTTTATCCCCTCCCCCATTATGTTCAGACATTATAATTATGTCATGGGGTAGGGGCAGGGTGGAGGGGGTTAGTGGGGGCAAAAGGGGACATTTATAATACTTTCAACAATAAAGATAAATTAAAAAAAAAAATCTTCGAGCCAGGGCAGAACTTGAGTATTTTTAACACAGGTGTACAGTAATGTTTAATCCTGTATGTATTCTTAAGTAGTGTAAATAGATTTCTTAATTGGTTTCTATATTACTTTGTTCCAGATGCTAAGTATTTAATATTTTTTCTGGCAGTAAGCTGTATTTCAGCAATAAGCTGTATTTGCAGTTAAACAAGTACTACAGAGGTGGTGTGTTTTCCTGGAAATACATTTATTGCTCTGAATATGTGGCTAATGTGCCAGAGAGAACATATTTCGGCCAGTGTAACTTGATGTGGTTAACTGTCTCGGAGTGGTTTTAATCCTTGTAGGACTATAAATTTGAGAGAGTTATTAGGGACGCACATAAAATCTGCTGAAAAACCAAGGTGAAAGCTAGTTGAAATGACTTGATCCAACAATGTTTTCTCTGTGGAGCGCTCAAGGTGCACAGCAGGCAATGGGTGAAAAAGAGCTCGTGTCACTGTGGCCACAGGGGAAATGTGTGCGTTTAGTGGTGTTATTGATGGAAATTGCTCTTCCCTTGGCTCCTTCCTGGTGGCTAGAGCAGAGAGGTTTTGTGAGGGTTCGTATTCGGCTTTTCTCCGTCATCGTTGCGCTCTGCATCAGGACCTTTGTTAACCCTTTGCTCCCCACTGGTTATACAGGTGCAGCAGCAGAGAACATGTTAGGCAGTTTACTGTGCCTGCCAGGGTCAGGGTCAGTGCTTCTTGACCCCTGCACTGGTTCTACCATATCAGAGACAACAAGCGAAGCTTGGAGTGTAGAGGTTTTGCCAAGTGACTCAGGTTAGTATGCTGTCATTTGCATTTTGATTTGCACAGACCTTTAAATGTAAGGTATTCTAATTTCTGTATTGTGGACATTTTGTCAGCTATACATTTGACAAGTATGAGGCAATCCAATTGCTAAGAATTTCACATGGAAAATTAGTGTAAGGCATTTTCTTTCATCAAGAAAAAATGCAGCTTTGAATGGCATGAGCTAAGATGGCAGGTGCTTTCTGCTGTTCAGTTCTTTTGGAAGCAACTGTTAGTAACTCATCAGGGTCCCGTGTGGATTGAGCCCATTCTCTCCCGTGAACTCATCACAAATAGGAGTCCTGAGTGGTTGGGTGCCTGGTAAGCATGTTTAGCTTTACATGGGGAGAACTTGACCCTTTAAAAGATACCGAATGTATTTTTGAAATATGCTGAAATTCAAACTCTGGAGTACTGCAGATTATTTTGTGCAGAATTATTATAAATGCATATGAAGTATTGTATACTTTGTTTTCTCTTATGTATTGCATTTCTGCGTTTCCCCCCCGATTATGAAGATAAATCTTTGTCTTCAACTAAATGTCAACTACCAGAATGCAAATATAAATAACTATGTCTGAATTACAATCTGTCTGATCTGCTTGGCTCAAGAATAATAAAGTGATCCTATATGTGTTGAATAATGTTAACATATTCAAACATGCTAATCTTACATAAGGAGACAGTAGGGTTGGCTCACTATCTGTTGAGCATCCATAGGAGTTGTTTTTTAGAAAGTGGTTGATTTAATGCTAGGTTATTTCATATTCTCTTGTTTAGTTGACTTGCTAACCAAGAACACACACTATGAGATTAGTGACCTGGAAGAAGTTTTCATTTTTGCACAACTAACTGGCCTAGATTGGGGATGAAAATAACAACCTGACTTTCTGAACACTTGATCTAACTAACTTTGCTAACTGGCCCAGACTTAGAAATCTATTTACACTGATTTCATTCATGCCCTGGTAGCTTTCATCATCTGAGTCACAAGCTAAAACTGGCATGCTAACAATCACTAATGTGACACCCCACGTCTTCTGTTTAGAGGCCCCAGATCTAAAGCAGGAGGAGCGTCTGCAGGAATTGGAGAGCTGTTCGGGACTGGGTAGCACATCTGATGATACGGATGTCAGGGAGGTCAGTTCCCGCCCCAGCACACCAGGCCTCAGTGTTGTGTCGGGTATGTCTGTCTTGTTTTAAGGAATAAGGATTTCAAGGTGTGTTCTCACATCTCCATTTATAAAGTTGATAGCAAAGAGATAATGTTTTATTTAAGAGCTGAGTAATTTTCAGGAAACAAAATTATTTCTATGGGCCCTTAAATCTGAGAATTTAATGTGTAGCTTTAGCGAGCCTGTTGAAGTAACTAGCACACAGTCTGAATGCATTCCCTCTACTGCTCTATCTGTTCTTAGTAGCTCCGTTACTATGTTTAGATAGCATGTGATGATTCTGGTTATGTTGCACAAATCCAGGCAAATGTATTTAATCAATAACTCACACATACAGTACTAGGGCACAAAAATTTGAGAATGTTTTCATTTCTCCAAATCTCATATACTTTTTTGTGGTTATTTTATTCTTCTTGCTGTTTTATTTTCTTCTTTCTTTTTTAAAGGCATAAGTGCAACCTCTGAGGATATTCCCAATAAGATTGAAGACCTGAGATCCGAGTGCAGCTCTGACTTTGGGGGTAAAGATTCTGTCACTAGTCCAGACATGGATGAAGTAACTCATGGTAAGAAGGGAAAATGAGATGACGTTTTATTTATTTATTTATTTTAAAGTGTATTTTATTGCTTGTTTACAGAGGAAGGGAGAGGGATAGAGAGTTAGAAACATCAATGAGAGAGAAACATCAATCAGCTGCCTCCAGCACACCTCCTACTAGGGATGTGCCTGCAATCAAGGTATGTGCCCCTGACCGGAATCGAACCTGGGACCCTTCAAGTCTGTAGGCCCACGCTCTATCCACTGAGCCAAATCGGTTAGGGCTGAGATGACTTTTTAAACAGTTACATTCATGGTGAAACTGGCAGTCTTACACATTGCTGGTGATGGTATCAATTGTTATAGCACTTAAGGGCATAATTTGACGATACTATGTACGGCCTTAAAAGTTCACATACTAGATTTTTTCTACTTTAGGTATCTGTCATAAGGAAATAGTTCCATGTATGGAGAATGTCTTGTGCACAGAGACATAACATTAATATTTACAAATAATTTAGAAATAACCTAATCATTAAAACCAGAATGGCTAAATGAATTTTGATATAACCACTTATTAGAATTTATGTAGTTATTTTTTAAATGCTTTAAAGTATGTGCAATAACTTGGAGAAATAGAACATATCATTTGAAAATTGTATTTTATTTTACTTCTTTTTTTTTTTAAAGATATATTTTTACTGATTTCAGAGAGAAAGGGAGAGGGAGAGGGAGATATAAAAAAAAATGATGAGAGAGAATCGTTGATCAGCTGCCTCCTACACACTCCACATTGGGGATCGAGCCCGAAACACAGGTGTGTATCCTGACTGGGAGTCAAATTGTGATCTTCTGGTTTATAGGTCAACGCTCAACCACTGAGCCATCCAGCCAGGCAGTAGTATTCATATTAATATGAGTTATTTTATAAATTGTCATTTGCTGAGAGTAGTAATAGAATTTCAAATTTTCCAACGTTTTATTTATACTCTTTCTGTAGATAGTGTTGCCCCTCTTTTTATAGGCAGAAGCTGAGGCTTAGAGAAGTTGTGACATTCTGAAAATTTTGAAGATTTATATCTGCCCCTGTGATCTTTGCATTAACTATGGGATATAATTTGGCCATCAAAAGTAGCAGGCAGCCCTAACTGGTTTGGCTCAGTGGATAGAGCGTCGGCCTGTGGACTCAAGGGTCCCAGGTTCGATTCCAGTCAAGGGCATGTACCTTGGTTGCAGGCACATCCCCAGTGGGGAGTGTGCAGGAGGCAGCTGATCAGTGTTTCTCTCTCATCGATCCCTTTCCCTTCCTCTCTGTAGAAAATCAATAAAATATATTTTTAAAAAAGCAGGCAGATAGACCACTTAACTGTAATTAAAATCCACATATGTAGAAAAAACACAAAATGAATTTGGAGTAATCAGAATTTGATCTTTATTAGATTCTTTTTTTCCCTTCTATGCCACTCAAGCTCTTATTGATGAAAAAAATATGAAAAGTGTGGAAACTGTCAGAACCATGTTCACTGTTGAAACTTTCATTGAGTCCTGAGTTCTGACTTGGTCTCACTATTTTGTCTGTTTTAGGCGCCCACCACCTAACCTCTCCCCCTTCTCAATCAGAGTCTCTGCTCGCCATGTTTGATCCACTGTCTTCACATGAAGGTAAACTACGCAAGTGAACTTTTTAAAATTGAGATATAATTGACATATAGCATTATATTCATTTCAAGGGTACAACATAATGATTCAATATTTGTATAAATTGTGAAATGGTCATCAAGTGAGCTTTTTGACTCTAGTCTTATCAAAGTCAGAAGTACACAACCAAAGCCCGTTGTTAATAATGCCTTGTTTAGATCAGTTGTGTTTCAGTTGCAAACTTTTCCCCTGTGTTCCAGGGGCTTCTGCTGTGGTAAGGCCAAAAGTGCACTACGCCAGGCCTTCGCATCCACCACCAGACCCTCCGATCCTGGAAGGAGCTGTGGGAGGAAATGAGGCCAGGCTGCCAAACTTTGGTTCTCATGGTTTAACTCCAGCCGAAATGGAGGCATTCAAGCAGCGGCATTCTTACCCTGAGAGATTAGTTCGCAGCAGGAGCTCTGACATAGTATCTTCCGTCCGGAGACCCATGAGTGACCCCAGCTGGAACCGCCGCCCAGGGAATGAAGAGCGAGAGCTCCCTCCGGCCGCAGCCATTGGTGCTACCTCTTTGGTGGCTGCACCTCATTCGTCATCTTCATCCCCGAGTAAGGACTCCTCCAGAGGAGAGGTATGGGACACAGGCCACAGAGAATTTGCTGGTGTGGTCAGCTTTAATGTCTGTCTGCCTAATTCTCTTAATATCTGAAATTAACATGGATTATATACATCTAGGGTTAAGAATGAACAGTAGTCATCATTAAAGATGATTTGTCTAGTATATCCACAACCTAATCCATAAGAAACCTCTAGTACTTGGTTTTTGTAGTGTTGTGTCTTGCATTTTTACGATACTTTTAACTTTTTTCCAAATAATTTTATGTAAAATTTAAACCTCCATTTTCCTTCCAAGATGGTTAGATATTATTTTTTCAGTGAGGTATTATTTTTTATTTTGTTCTTCATCAAATTTTTAATTTACTTATTAATTATATTGATAGTCCCATGTTTTTCTATTTTAGTTAATGGGTTTGTTACTGTCATTATTTTTGGCCCCGATTTGTTCAGTGGGAGCCCCTTCAAGCTGTCAGAGGTTCTTTTGCTATGCTGCCATCATTCTTTGAGTATTTCATTCCTTTTGACACAAAATGTTATCAGCTTATATTGTACTGTGTCTGTCCTAGTCCTGGACCAGCTGTTTCTCCAAGGAACCCTTGTTCCTTTTAGTAGAAAATGGTTTTTAGAAACCAAGATCTGGATACTAGGTGTGCTCTTTGCTGTAGAGTGTTGCTACTCCCAGGACCTCAGAGTAGACAAAGCCGTGGGGAGAGAGTGTGTGTGATTATACATGTGCATACACACATTTGCATGTGTGTATCTTTCTCTTTATATGCAGAGAACCATGAACGTACTAGTACACCTATATATTTCATTCTACTCTGAAAACAACAGTTTATTTCATCTTTCTCCCTTCCCATATTTGTAACTTCCTTCTGCAACAGGAACCTGTTTTTATTCTCCATGCATATACTTACTTGATCAATCCTCATGTATGTAATCAATATCCCATGCCCGGTGCTAAACCATCTTCCTCAGATGCCCTCATCTCTCTCCTTGGGTTCTGACACCTCATCTACAAGGATGCCTTTAAAGAAAGTATTTTTAGTTCCAGTTTTGTAGGTGAAGAAACAGATATTAAATGACTTGTTTAAGGTACATGATGGACTACTGATACGTGGTCTTAATGATAACTAAACATAACTGATGATCACAACATGAACTTTGAAGTTGGTCAGAATCTAGGCTTGAGTCCCAGCTGTGCCACACACAGCTGGGGAAGATAAGTGATAACTTTTTTGAGCCTCGTATTTCTCATCTACAGAAAGGGCTTAATAAAAGTATTTATATCCTAAGGCTACTGTGAGGTTTAAGTGAGATAACATATATCATTACACTCAGTGTTTGGCACACAGTACAGACTGGGTTTTATTATTAACTAGAGGTCCAGTGCACAAATTCGTGCACCAGTGGGGTTCCTTAGCGTGGCCTGCAGGATTGGGCCGAAATGGGCTCTCCAACATCTCCTGAGGGGTCCCAGATTGCCAGAGGGTGCAGGCCAGGCCGAGGGGCTCCGCTGGTGCACAATCAGGGCTGGGGAGGGACGCAGGAGGTTGACCAGCCATGGAGGGACTGTGAGAGGGCTCCAGGGTATGTCCAGCCCATCTCGCTCAGTCCCCATCAGCCAGACCCCAGCAGCAAGCTAACCTACCAGTTGGAGCATCTCTCTCCTGTGGTCAGTGCACATCATAGCGACTGGTTGACTGTCTGCCCCCTGGTGGTTATTGCATGTCATAGCAACTGGTCAACCAGTCAGCTTGTCTGCCCCTGGTGGTCAGTGCATGTCATAGTGAGTGGTAGAGCAGCCTTAGCATTATCCTTAGCATATTACCCTTTGATTGGTTGAATGGACAACCAGGCACTTAGCATATTAGGCTCTTATTCTATAGGATACTACTGCTGCCATCTCTACTACCCTCCTAGACTTTATTTGCATTGCACTTATGCCTAAGACTGTATTAAGTGCCTACTCTATGCTAGGCTCCATTATAGGCTCTCAGTTTACTCACTGATGAGATAATGCCTACCCTCAAGCAGATCCTTGTCTGGCTTAAAGGTACACTTCCATGATCCCGAAGCTTCCTCTACAGTAATAAGAACAGTTTTGCTTTTAAGACAAACATGAGGGGTATTTGTATTTTACAGACTAACTGAAATCCTTTTCGTAGTAATTTGCCTGCTGCCCAACTCCAAATAAAGCATCAAACTTTTCCTACAGACTGAAGAACGCAAAGATAGCGATGATGAGAAATCAGACAGGAACAGACCTTGGTGGAGAAAACGTTTTGTTTCTGCCATGCCTAAAGGTAATTTTATAAAATATTAGAATGCTATATTAGCAACCAGAAACAAGGCCCCGAAATCTCTTTCCGAACCCACATCTCAGCTCCTCTCTCCCTGAGGTTTGCTGGGCTTGGTTCCAGCTGTTTTTGCGCAGGTGGATGCTAAGGCAGAGCTTCAGCTTATTTGCAGGAAGTGGTAGTTGGTTTCATAAATGGAAGTCATGCAAGCGGTGGTTTTAATATCATGTACCCTGATGTTAGACATGTAGGACTTTTGATATATGTATTGCCAGTAATTATTGCAGGAAAAAAAGGGATGCTATCAGTAATTAAACTGAAAATTTGAAATTCATCCTTTACATTCCTGGAATAAATTTAAGTTTTTAATGTTTATGTGCTTTGAGATGGTTTATACCCTGAATATTAGTGAGTGTTTATTTTGGAAGACAGTTGTATAAAATTGTTTGCTTCTTTTGTGAATAGCCTGGCATCATACTAGTAGACATTGAGATTTGAGTTTGCAAAAGCATCTCTTCCTGAAAGGAGAGATCATCCAGGATTGCAGTTAGGGACTTCTTTCGATCTCAGCCCCGCGGTGCTCAGGAGCCGAGGTGCCGCCTTCACGCCGTACTCCAGCCACTTGAGGACGAGGAGAGCATGCCTCAGAGTTTTGAATGTGTTGTTTCTGAGCGGAGGTTAAAAGGCAGTGGTTTTGATTTAGTCCCAAGATTCCCGTTAAATCATTCTTCCTGTGGCCAACGACTCAGAACGCTTCTTTAAGAATCTTCAATACTATTTTAAGAACGATGATCAATTGACACTTGGGGTTTCTTAGCTTTTAAACTTTTCACCTTCCTTTCACTTAGAAATGTTGGCACACTAGTTAACTCCAGAATGACTGCTGTCTGCCGAGTAGTGCAGTATGTTGTATGTCACACTACTGACTTTATTTAATTTCCAGCTCCCATACCATTTAGAAAGAAAGAAAAACAAGAAAAAGACAAAGATGATCTGGGGCCTGACAGATTCTCAACACTCACAGGTTTGTAGACCCATGGACTTCCTGGCTCCTTCATTCCCAGAGCACATATTTCATAACACTTTTTCTTGGGTGCCATAAGCGTTGCCTTTTCAGAAGAGTGTGTGTGTGTGTACAGTGGGGAGTATGTTCTTCATAGCTCTGTGGTTTCCAGTTGGCAGCCACAGTGAATCTGTGTGCTCTTCCTGTAGACCGCCACCACCATCATCATCTCATTATCATAACTTCCATTTATGGCGAGGCCCCTGGTCCTGGGCCTCTAGACACACACCACAATTTGACATCTTAGTGGGAAGATGCCACGTAGTTACTTTTAGGAAAGTGGTGATGGTTTTAGCTCTGTGCATGCCATATCTTTGGGTCATTGATTGAATAATTTTCGCTAACGTTGATCATGGAATTCTAAATTTATTTTTATCTGTAGCTCTTGATTATTCAGGATCATAGTGAAATTCTGTTGTACCTAATCATTTCCTTTTTTCATGATAAGGTGTTTGTTCAAAGAATAAAATAAATTTATAAACTTTACCAGTATTTACAGCTTAAATCAGTTTACCATTGCTCTCTAACCCAAGGAAAATACAACTAGGGGTTGGGTTCTTACCTTATTCAGCATTTGTATTTTTACAGCTTATTCTTGGCACATTATGATTGAGCACCCTGAAAGGAAAGAGTGTGAAAAGTAGTGTTAAGGACTCAGCCTTGAATTTGATAGCTGTGTACTGTTTCCAATGACTAAATTATCTACAGGGAAATTCATTTCTCACCTCTTTTTTTTCTTATCTTGATTTGAAATTACATTCTAAGTTAAAATGAAGAGTTTTATTAAAAAATGGGATAGGTTTCAAAAGAACATCTTCCTCAAAACTCAGCATAGTACAGGTAGAATCCCATTGTAATGCATGGTATTCTAATGTCTAGTTCTGTTAAATTTAGATGTATTCCTTGGCTTAGCACACATCCCTGCTTTGATGCATGACTTTCCTGGATAAAGGGTTTTGAACAGCAGGGGCTGTGCTTCCAGGTCACTGTCCCTGCCGAGAGCAGTCAAGCCCCTCTTATTCAGTCAGCCAATACTTGTTGAACATTTGGCTCCTGCCGGACACTGTGCTAAGTGAGGTGGGTGGTAAGTCAATTCACACATGACCTCTGTTCTTCAGGAGCCTACAGTCTGACTGAGACACGTTGGAAAGGCTTCTTTTTGGCAAGATACTTGTGTTTCTTTACCATTTTCTTAGTGTCAGGACACCACCAATGTTTGCAGAGCGGCATCTCTTCACGAAATCTCATGTTTTTACAATGTTGAATTGATAATTTGGGGCAAGTTCTAAATTATTTTTTACTTTGGGCAATATATTTTTCTTGGTTCTTGGTTCTTAAACTGGAAGCTAGGTAGAGCACAATAAATTTTTTGAATAAAGTATTTCATTTTCTTTGTGTTCAATTCAAGCCATTTAACTTCTCTACTGGTGCAAAAACTTCTACCCAATCCTAACTAATGACCCATTGAAAATTATTATTAAATCCATTTTAAAGTGCTATGAAAGGAAATTTCTTAACAGTCTGCTCATAATACCACCATCCTAACTATTCTTGTTTTTGTTTTGTTATTTCACGTTCTCTCCCAATCTTTTTGTGTTTGTACATGGCTTTTCATGATTTAATCAGATTATGTATGTAACTGTATTCTTTTAACACATGTTATTTCATAAACCCTCTCCCATTTTCTAGTAAACGGATTGTTTTTAGTAGTTTTTATTGACTCTAAGATAATTTATTATCTGATTTTACCGCATTGTGAACATTCTCTTGCTTTTGGATATTTAAATTGTACCCGACTTTTACTATGAAAATACTGCTCACAGCTTCATATATGTAGCATTTTTGTTTGTTTTCATTATTTTCTTAGGATAAAAATTTTAAGAATGGCATTATAGAACTAAAGTCTATAAGCAACATTGTGGCTTCACTACAGTTAGCCAAATTCTGTTGTCCCTTTTTCAAGAGTCTCGACAGCACTAAAAACTAATAGCAAAAAGTACTCCCCTTCACAAAAAGATTTTGTAATGATAAAGATTTTTCAGTTTACATTTTGAAGATCAGATTATGACCCTGATCTGGCCTCCAAATGTCATTATAGCAGAAAGATTACATTACTTTGGAAATCCTGTCTTCACAGTTACTACAATTTTACGGAGACAGAAATACAAAATATTTTTTTCATGGAAAAAGAAGAGCCTATGAGCATAAGTACTTAATCTCTCTATACCTCCATTTCCTCTTCTGTAAAATGGGGGTGAAGTAGTGCCTCCCTATAGGGTTACTGTGATGATTGATTGAGATTGCTCATGTAAAGTGCTTGCTTAGCACAGTTCCTGGTATGTGGTCAGTGCTCAATAAACGGTAGCTGCTGTTAACACACACATATATACATTCTAGTGACTTTTATGTGATTTTAGACTTTTTAAAAAATGGGATTCTACCAGAATGTGGACATTTATGATAGCCACCTGCTTGGCCTACATCTGTCGCAGGAGTTTACATTTCACTCTGGAACTTTCTGTGTCCCATATCTGTAGCAGTTCTTTGCTTTGATCACTGTTAATTACCTTGACTACAGGAAAACATTGCGATGTGCTGATTTTGCCGACAGGATGGCAGTCCTGTCAGTAAACAGTGCTGTGCTGTGATTGTGATAAGCTTTTTCTCTGTGCACCCAGGTACAATTCCAGCACTCCCCAGCAATGTCTAGGTTCTCTGGGAGTGCCTCTGACTCCATTGCATGCACAAAAGTGCTCTGTTCCGGCAGCTGCACTGTCATGGTGAGATCCAGTGAGATAGCATATGAAAATCTGAAGTTTTCAAATCTGGTGTAGAGAGAGAAATCCAGGAAGACTGGAGGAAGGCAACTTTTCTATTACTTAAAAGGCTTTAATTCTCAGTTTGAATACTTCTTTTTTGTTCCTTCAGCATGGAGATGTCTGAGTAAATGAAGCCTGCATATAAAATTGCATTGTGGGAAGTTCTGTTAGCATGAGTTGCTAATACCAGTGGTTTGAGTGTAAGCACTTTAGAAACCCATCATCCATTCAGTCCGCACTGAACTTTTTGAGACTGTCATGTGGAATTCTGGTGATGATGAGAACGTGGATCTAATTCTCCCAGTTCCGTGCTTTGGCAAGGCTCTCAGGCCCAGAAATGAGAGGAGTAGGCAGCTGCATGGTGCCTCTTAACACTGAGATATGTGCTCTTTTTAAGTCTTACCTCCTAATCGGCCTTTGGGATTATGCTCCTGGTGTCGTACTAACATCAGAGTTGGTACAAACCGAAGGGAGCTAATTCTCTCTCTCCTTTCCCTGCAGATGATCCCAGCCCTAGACTCAGTGCACAAGCTCAGGCCGCTGAGGACATTCTGGACAAATACAGGAACGCTATTAAGCGAACCAGCCCCAGTGAAGGAGCAATGGCCAACTATGACAATGCAGGTGATAACCATGCTAAAGATGTGAATAGTAACCTTTGTATCACAGTGATAAAGATGATCTGAATTAGTAGTGCTACTTTTGAGTAGCTGTCTGAAAAGTATGATGTAATTCTCAAAATAAATGAAGAGAAAACAGAAGTATATAAAGCATAATTGTACGCTGCATGTATTTATGCTTGTATGTGCACTGGAAGAAGAGACACTAAGGGGAAGTCTGGGGAGAGGTGAACTTAGCACAGCTTTTATTTTGAAAAGTCTTAAAATAACAGAAAAGTTGAAAAAAATAGTACAATGCAGGTCCACATTCCCTCTGCCCAGACTTCTCAGTTGTTAACATTTTCCCACATTTCTCTCTCTCTAGTTTTTCCTAAAGCATTTGAAATTATCTCCTAAGAATAAAGATATTTTTCCTATACATGCACAGTATCTTTATTACACTAAGGAACTTTTGATTTTATATATGCATATCTTATCTAAATTGATCTGTTAAAAACATAAAAACAAGTGTGGAACCACAGATCTGTCCTGGCTGCATTTGTGAGTTCACCCCCAACTCATTCCTGGACAGTGGGAAAAGCCCTGGGGAGCCATGGCTGGCCAAAGGGTTTGCAGCTTTGCAGCTGTCTTCTATGGGAGGATTCCGTGTCCATAAAATGAGAGGTTATGTAAAACGATTTTTGAGACCCCTTTTAGTCCTGTGGTTCAGTGATTCCGATTATGGAGTAGTAATATTCTTTAAAAATAGGGTTTTATTCATTTTTTTGAGAGAGAGGAAAGGAGAGGTAAAGAGAAAGAAACATAGATATGAGAGAGAAACATCAGTTGGTTACCTCCTACACACACCCCCTACCGGGGAACTGATCAATCCTGAAACCGGGGCATATGTCCTGACCAGGAATTAAACTGGCAACTTTTTGGTGCATAGGATGACACTCAACCAAGTGAGCCACACCAGCCAAGGTCAGATGATGATGATGATGAAGGTGGTGGTGATGATAATGATAATGATGATGATGATGATGATTACGATTACTAGAGGCTTCGTGCACCATTGAGGTCCCTTGGCCTTGTGGAATCGGGCCAAAATTGGCTCTCCAACATCCCCCGAGGGGTCCCAGATTTCAAGAGGATGCAGGCCAGGCCAAGGGACCCCACTGGTGCACAATTGGGGCCAGGGAGGAACGTGGGAGATTGGCTAGCTGGGAAGGGACCACAGGAGGGCTCCAGGGTGTGTCTGGCCTGTCTCGCTCAATCCTGATCAGCCGGACAGCAGCAGCAAGCTAACCTACCAGTTGGGGTGTCTGCCCTCTGGTGGTCAGTGCACATCATAGTGAGCAGTCAGCATATCATTAGCATATTACGCTTTGATTGGTTGGACACTTAGCATATTACGCTTTTATTATATAGAATTTTTATCCTATATAATAAAGAGGTAATATGGAAATTGACCACCATGCCCGTACAAGATGGCTGTTTACAACCAGGCCGGAAAGGGGGTTAATGAGGGACAATCAAACGACTGAACAGCAGATTTCATGGGATGACCTGGCCAGCAGGGGGTTAGTGAGGGGTGACCAGGCCAGCCGGGGGGAGGGCAGCTGGAGGCAACCAGGCCAGCGGCGGGGGGGGGCAGTTGGGGGCAACTAGGCTGGCAGGCAGGTGAGTGATTAGGAGCCAGCAGTCCAGGATTGTAAGAGGGATGTCCAATTGCCGGTTTAGGCCCGATCCCAGGCAGTCAGACATCTCCCGAGGGGTCCTGGATTGGAGAGGGTACAGGTTGGGCTGAGGGGACCTGCCTCTTCGCCCCTCGTGCATGAATTTTGTGCACCTGGCCTCTAATTATTAAAGACTTTCATTGTTTCCAATTAGGATTGGTATAAGAAGTAAAATCATTCTCTTCTCAAAAAGTGGTTTCTTGATATAGTATCATTGCTATAAATATCTTGTTGTAAAGCACAATGCTAATTTATCACTGAGTTGCTCAGAATAACTACTGGTGCCAGAACATTTCAGATTAAGCTGCTTATTATCCTTTTGGGGGTGGACTTTGTTTAGAGGCTATGGGTGATGGGGAAAGTGCACACGATTCTCCTCGAGATGAAGCACTGCAAAACATCTCAGCTGATGACCTCCCAGACTCCGCGAGCCAAGCAGCCCAACCTCAGGACTCGGCCTACTCTTACAGGTATTCCTTGTACAGGATTTAGGACTTTGGGGTTGCACTTTTCATCACCATTGCAGTTACCTCAGTTATGTGATTCACTATGTCACTTAATAAAGGTATAAAGCAGAGAGATAAGAATGAAATGGCTATTTCCCGAGAAGACTTGGCTTCCTGTGTGGATATCAGATATCAAAGGCTTGAGTTCAGGGATAAAGGAAAACCTCGTGTGCTCACAGGCACCACATAAGCCATTAAAATGAAACAGAGTCTCTGCCTATATAAAGCTCCCAGCCCTGGTGAGAAATGTTGAGGGCGGGGCTAGGGGGGACGGTGAAGGGGGTGAGAGCTGGGATCAGCTGTCCCATAGACCCGAGGAGCCCTCAGTTTGTCGTCCTCCTCACCGAGATTCCATAGTCACTAATACACAGCCAGTGTTGTTTCACATTTATTTCCCCCCAATTAGTTTAAAGAAGACCCTAATACATCACTTACAAACATTATGAAGGTTTGTAATTTTTTTCCTACCATAAAATTGGAGGGAGTGGCAGACTATTTTTCAGCCATTACTTTACCATTATATATTTTATGAGACTGCAGAGTGGTAATCTGTAAGTTGCTCATGTTATAGGAAGCAAGCCATTAGGGAAAGACTCTGAGCTGCCAGGTGAGTGGACAGTGGGGATCCTGCAAACGTGGAGGAGCAGATGTGGCCTGTGCTGAGGGCTTTCAGCTCCTTCCTTGGATGGCAGCTTTGGACATTCTGAGGAAGCTCTGGTCCATGCCCTGCAAAGGGCCACAGCCACCAGCAGATGAGAGCATGCTGGTAGCATCTCGCAGTGTGAACAGAGCTGCGCTGCTGTGGAGGGCGACACCTTACTGCAGGGCGCTCTGCCCTCAGTGATGGTTGGTGCCTCAGTAGTTGGAAGTTGAAAGGAGTAGCTTTTGGCTCCAGCAACAGAACAGTAGGAAAGGGCTTCCTGGCAGGTTATAGGCTGTCTAGTGGCAGGATCAACACTTGTCGAGAGTGTGGTAGATGGCATTCTGAGTGTGTCTCCCAGGTACGCCTTCCTGACCCTCACAGTGCCTCCTCTCACAGCACATCTTGCCCACCACACTTACGTCCTTGCTCCTCAGGTCACTAGAAAGCCTGTCCCTTTAAGTGAGGCGTAAGTTTAAAATCTCCTTTGATTATGACCACTTACAACATTTGATTTCTGAGATAGCATATAGCAAATATTTCTTACATAGCAAATATTCATAAAATGTGATCCTATCTGGATATAGAAATTAATGAATTTTCAACTCATTTTTTTCAGAGATGCAAAAAAGAAACTGAGGCTTGCTCTTTGCTCTGCGGATTCTGTTGCTTTCCCAGTGCTAAGCCATTCAAGGAATGGTTTACCAGACCACACAGACCCAGAAGGTAAGTTTGATATATGACCATTTATTTTTTCCTGTATTTGAAGGTTGAACCATATGAAATTGCCAGTGTTCAACTGTATTTAAGCTTTATAGCAATTCCATATGGTTTAACTTCATGAATTTATATTAGGATCAGTAAGGGCACTCAATTACTGCTGGTTAATTAAATGTTCAATGATTGAGCATGGCAATTCAGCTTAGTTCTACTGACACGTGCTAAAGCAGAGTCAACATCCCAAAGGCTGAGGGATGACATACCCCTTAGGTAAGCACGAGGCCTTTCTCAGCAGTAACAGAATTCTTGTTTTTTTGTTTAGAGAATGAAATTGTATGCTTCTTAAAAGTTCAGATAGCCGAAGCAATTAATTTACAAGATAAGAACTTAATGGCTCAACTGCAGGAAACGATGCGTTGCGTGTGCCGCTTTGATAACAGGACTTGCAGGAAGCTGCTGGCTTCCATCGCCGAGGACTACAGGTAACATGCAGCTTTCACCTCAGACCTTGTTTCAGCAGCAGTTACTGTCTTCGCGCCCTTATCTTGGGAACAAATCTAGGCTTACATGAAAGTGCTTGGCTCTGCTCACTGGACATAGATTCCTGAGGAACGCATTTGGCTGTTTACTCTGAAATGTAGTGATAAATGAGCAGCTCTTACACACAGAGAAGTACCATCTGCTTCAGCATTGCACCAAGGAGCTTTAGCACAGGTGGAGCCGGGTAACAAGGGTATCATTTCCCCTTTGTAGGGTGACAGGGAAGACTGCTTCCCTGGACCAGGGAGGCAGGAGCAGGCCCAGGAATTGCTCCCTTTGTCCCTGGGCAGTTGAGGAGAAACACGTAATTTAGACGCTTAGGAAGTGAAGAGGCTTTGAGGCTGAGGCACAGGTGTTCTAAGATGGTCACATTTAGACTTTATGCCAATAATTGGTGGTATGTTTAATGACCTAGCGGTACAGTAACCTGTATTTTGTTCTTATTTCAGTTTTCTCTAGCAATCAGTTTCCTGTTAGGTGCGAGGCCTTACCAGCATGGATACTGTGCTCCAGTATAAAATAGGCCAGCAATGTGAGGGACTCAGCCGTGTTCAGGAGTCAGGCAGCTAAGTGCTCGGTCCAGGAGATTCTGTTCTTCACAGACATGCAGCTCTGTTCCCGAGCTAGAGGCATAATTCGTCTTCCAGACTGTTGTCTGCAGCCTGACATGCTAACGTGTAAAACCAAAACCTATGAAGTAAACTTTCTTTTTGGTAAAGAAAAATTAGGACTCTCAGTTTCCAAAGAGAGCATGCACTGTGTATATCTAGTGTCCTGCAAAGCCTGTTTCCTTTCAGGAAGAGGGCCCCCTACATTGCTTACCTCACCCGCTGTCGACAAGGCCTGCAGACCACGCAGGCTCACCTGGAAAGGCTGCTGCAGAGGGTGCTGCGGGACAAGGAGGTGGCCAATCGCTACTTCACCACCGTCTGTGTGAGGTTGCTGCTTGAGAGCAAAGAAAAGAAGATCAGGGAGTTCATTCAAGGTAACTGGAGACGTTCAGTTGAGCACCTCTTCGCCCACAGCGTTGGGAAGATTTGGACATTTTTGTTTTGCTAGTTTGTTTGAATACCTACATGTCTAAGAGCAGTTTCTTAAGTTCCCAGTTATTTTATGGGTTCTTAATAATTAGTTTTTTTATTGGTTTGAATATCTGTAGTTTATTTAAAAATGGATAAAATTGGTAAAGTTTTGGATCCACACAGTTTTTCTCATTTTTTTTTTAAACCAATGCATATAATTTTTATAACACACTCCTTATTCTTAAACTTTTATATCTTACCTTTCTCCTGACTTTATTCGGCCACATATTCTCCTAAAATAAATCATGCCCAGACACTTTTGGCTTTAAGAGCATAGTATCTGCATAGCTAGTGATTAAAATTACTTCTACAATTTCCTTTTTAAAATTATTCAGATAGTGTATTTTTAAAATTATTATTTTGCATTGGAGACTTTCAGAAACTCACAGCAGCTGATGATAAAACTGCTCAGGTAGAAGATTTCCTGCAGTTCCTCTACGGCGCGATGGCCCAGGACGTCATCTGGCAAAATGCGAGCGAGGAGCAGCTTCAGGACGCTCAGCTGGCCATTGAGCGAAGTGTGATGAATCGCATTTTCAAGCTTGCTTTCTACCCCAATCAGGATGGGGACATCCTCCGTGACCAGTGAGTGCTCTGTGTGTAGTGCCTGTGTTGGACTACGTGGGGAGACGTCAGCTAGCCCGTACTTAAGAGGAGCTGTACATAAGATCGGTATCTAATAGAGAAATGCATGTTGTTACTGTTCTCCACCCATCAGAATTACAGTAGTGAAAAGAAAGCTGTTCCCTGTTTCCAGGGATGTGGATACTCGGGCAGGAGGGTGTACACATAGGTGGTTTTTGTAAGTTTTGTGTGTGTTTTTTTTCATGGAAATTTTAAGATATTGCATGTATATTTGGGAGCGTTCACTTTCCTCTGAATGGTTTAGGATCGTCCCAGCCTGCCTCTCACTCGTTCATAGTCTCAGAGGCTGTTAGCCCACCCCAAGCCCCTATCCTTAATATACCAAGTGGGACCTGTTTTCTCTCCAGAGCACCAGTCTTTAGCTTCCAGCGTAGGGTAGGGTTAAGGAGTAGGGACATTCAAACTGTGTTGGCTGCAAAGAGCACTTTGAAGCAGGGGGTGTCTGCCTTCTCCTCCCGGCATCTCTGCAGGTGTTACAGCGGGAGAGTGCACGTCTTCTGGAAAGAACACCAGCAGCGGGAAAGCTGGTTTAATCAAACCTCCTGTTTAAGCTAAATTATTTTCCCCTGTGAAATGAGAGATTGTGTGTTGAGTCCCTTCTCCATCTAAGCATCTTTGGCTTCTGGCTTTTGATCCTTACCTTGTGGCAGCCTGGTTGCTAATTAGTGTGTCAGGCTGAGTGCTCCTCTCCTCTCTTCCTTGAATGCTGTCTAGTCTGGGAGAGAAGGACTTCTGACTGCATCCCCTCGCTCAGTCAGCATTTCCGAGCAGATCCTATTAAAAAAATGTGACTTTTTAACAAGACAATACCCATAGCTAAGAGAGAGTCTCAACTGTAATTGTAATCTGTATCTAGAAATAAGTCTAAACAGTTTAAATGTCTTAAAGAATCAGTTATGACCCTGTGTGCCTTATTATCTGACATGTATTTACATATTTGTTTTGGTGGGTTTCCAGGGTTCTTCATGAACATATCCAGAGATTGTCGAAAGTGGTGACTGCCAACCACAGAGCACTTCAGATCCCGGAGGTAACGCAGGTTTATAGCATGGGAGGTGTTGGGAATTAGAACTGCACTTTATACAGTGTGCATGTTGCCAGTTTTTCAAGGAAACAGGGTATAATAAAATATGTAACACCGTCTAACTGAAGTTCCCGTAGATCCTCTGGGGATTAAAATTCCTGGCGAGGAAGGGACCTCGGTGGAGGAGAGGGCAAGCCAGGGCCTCTGGGCTGCAGAAACCGCTGCTCCAGGAGATTAGTTGTACCTAAATATGACTCCCACTTACCTTTTAGTTGATGATGATAGAGTTTTTACCTGCCATACAGCTCTTACGAAACAGGAAATTTCAGGTATGCGAGCTTTCTGGTTGCTTCATTAAAATCTCCACTAATGGAGCATTGATTAGCACACAATTTTTAATTGTCTTTGATTTCTTGGAATCCTTTATTTCTAAAACTACTGCAGCAAAGACACATCTACTCTAATAAAAGAGTAATATTAAAACTGACCGTTTCTATGGGACGCCTAAGCCACGCCTACCAGCCATTTAGAGAGGCTGTATGCAAATTAACCCAGCCAAGATGGAGGCCGGCAGTCACAGAGCTGGAGTAAGCAGGAGGCTTCCGTTGCACCAGGAGTAAACTGTCTGCCAGCCAGCTGGGCTTCTCCCAGCTCCAGGCAACATTGTTGCAACATAGTTGCAATTATAGAAGCCTCGGAGCTAAAGCAAACAGCAGGCTTCCATTGCACCAGCAATGGAGGGAACTGCCTGCCTAGAGTCTACTAAGGCAACATTCTTTCAATTATGGAAGCCACGTTGCTGAAGCAAACAGGAGGCTTCGTTACCTGCCTAGGCCTCGGCTTAAAGGAACAGTGTATCAATTATGGAACATAAATAAACCCCAGAAACCTGCTTCCAGCCAGCCTTTCTGGGACATTGAGTCAGTGGGAGCTGTGGGCAGCCTGAAAGCCTGAAAACGGCCCTCAGGCCTGCACCCAGGCTGGCCACATCCCAATGGGGTGAGGGACCCCACTGGGGGGCTTGGCCAGCCTGCAAACAGCCATCAGCCCCTCACCCAGGCTGGCCAGGTACCCCAGTAGGGACCCAAAACCTGAAGGGACTGTGGGCAGCCTGAAAACGCCCCTCAGGTCCTCCCCAGGCTTCCCAGGCACCCCAGTAGGGACCCAAACCATGAAGGGACTGTGGACAGTCTGAAAATGCCGCTCAGCTCCTCACCCAATGGGGTGAGGGTCCACACTGTGGGGCTTGGCCAGCCTACAAACAGCCATCAGCCCCTCACCCAGGCTGACCAGGCACGCCAGCAGGTGAACATCCCCAGAGGGGTCCCAGACTGCGAGAGGGCACAGACCGGGCTGAGGGACCTCTTGAGTGCACAAATTTTTGTGCACCGGGCCCCTAGTTAATTTATAAATTGCATTCTTTTAAAGGTATTGTAATCAGCTGCTCCAGTAGAGAAGCTCCATCCTAGCTATTTAAGAAAGATGGACATTTTATGAATTCTAGGTTCTGTTACTGTATGCCATTCCCTCCATTAGAGGAATCTAAGTTTTTTTACTTTAAAATGAAAAGCAAATTATTTAAACATTAAGCTTCAATCTTCAATGGACAGTGAAGGAACTGAGATCTTGTACTGAATAAGGGGAGAGGCAACACGTGCCCCCTGCCTCCGGACCGGCGGGTACTGTGGTCGCTGCCTGTGCTCCCGGCAGATTAACGACCTGCCTGCCTGTCTGTGGTCTCCATTAGGTTTATCTTCGGGAGGCGCCGTGGCCATCTGCACAGTCAGAGATCAGAACCATCAGCGCTTACAAGACCCCGCGGGACAAGGTGCAGTGCATCCTGAGGATGTGCTCCACCATCATGAACCTGCTGAGCCTGGCCAACGAGGACTCTGTCCCCGGGGCGGACGACTTCGTTCCTGTGCTGGTGTTTGTGCTAATAAAGGTGGGCCCTCCCCATCTGGCATCAAGCAGGGCGGGGCAGGCGTGTCCCTCGGTGTCAGACACGTGGGTCTTCCCAGGCCTCGAGCTCTGTGTGTCCAGAAAGAAAGCGCCCAACGTCTAGGTTTGTTCTGTCCAGAGGCAGGGTTTTTAGGAGGAAGGGTGGGGGGCGGGGGATCAGATTCCTAGAAGAGTGTTTTGAAGCTGGGCCCAAAGTCCTTGGGTAGGCTCAGTGTATAACTACGAATGAAAGAAAAATTGTGCTTTTACATCTTCTTCCACCCTGGTTCTTCGTAGTACTTGTCACATAAACTGAATTTGCCGATCAGATCTCTGCTTTTTTATCCTCTTGTTTTGTAATTGTATCATGTTATTTCAAAAAGCCCGACAGCCCCAGCTGTTTTGGCTCAGTGGATAGAGCATCAGCCTGTGTACTGAAGGGTCCCAGCTTTGATTCCAGTCAAGGGCACATACCTCAGTCGTGAGCTTGATCCCTGGCCATGGTCAGGGTGTGTGTGGGAGGCAACCAATCGATGTGTCTCTCTTACATTGATGTTTCTCTCTGTCTCTCTCCCTCCCTTCCACTCTCTCTAAAAATCAATGGGAAAATATCCTCAGATGAGGATTAACAAAAAACAACAACAAAAAACCCTGACATATTTTATCCATTTTTGTCTTTAAAATAAAATTTCATTATCTAAACAATAACATTGAAAAGTTATTTTGAACATTTTGGGGGAACCATGCAGTTTGGGTGCATCACTCATGTGTTGCAGTCAGCTTAGCCCACCTGTTGATGTCTAAAGGATATTTGGCACATATCTCACTAATTCCTAATGTTTGCAGTATTTCTGCAACCTCAACTCTGAGTCAGAAACCCCAGGATCAGCGTGTGTAGCCTTCATAACTCCTTCCGTGGGCCGCTGCTCTTCTCCCACTGTGACGATCTGTGTCCCTCGCTTTAGGAACAGGCCTATGCTTGTTTCCTAACCACTTAACACACCTATGTCCTTTCTTGCCGCGTGAAGGCGGAAAGCAGGTGTCCTGTGTCACCTCCTGCAGCAGAGGGCATGTTATCTTGTAGTGCTTTCTTTCTCAGCTGCTTCTACCTGCACTTACCACCCAGTTATCGCTCAGTTTGCCTCCAGCATTTACTTCCCACTGAACACGCTGGAAGCCTGGGATACTGAGTAGGTCCCCTGGGGTGGTTCAGCCTCCTTAGGGACCAGTGGGGTTCAGTGACCTGCAAGAATAGAAAGCTCTAGGCAGTTTAGCTCGGAATAGAACCCACTCGCCTTTGCAATGTACCGTTGCTGCTGACAGTGGCTAGGCTTTACAAAGTGGTTCCAAAAAGGAAATTTGGGGATTATTTTCAGAAGGACTGGTGTCTCTTTCAGAGACAAACATTTGAGAATAGTAACTGAAAGATTCTTGCAGAGCTGTACATCTGACCAGTTGACTCTATTATTTCTCATTTCTCTAGGCAAACCCACCCTGTTTGCTGTCCACTGTCCAGTATATCAGTAGCTTCTATGCCAGCTGTCTGTCCGGAGAGGAGTCCTACTGGTGGATGCAGTTCACAGCAGCGGTGGAATTCATTAAAACGATCGATGACCGAAAGTGACCAGGACCCAGGCCACCCAGGCAGCAAACTGTTCGGCCGGCAAACCGACCTCTAGGAAAATGTGCCAGCTGCTCTGCAGGCGGGAGCTTGTTTTGTATCATATTGTACAGCATTCAGACATTTTAAAACAGATCTTTACTAAAAGATTAATGCGCTAACAAGCAGGTTCTCTTTCCTTTGGGCTCTTCCTTTCTGAATTGCATATTACCCTTTCTTGTCCCCAGGTAGAGAATAGTACTGTAAAAAGGGACCACAGTTTCCAGGTATTTGAAATACTAAACCTCCTAGAAACAAAGCAGAACCTCCTAGAACATTTTTAGATCTCCGTTCCTGGATACCCGTTCTTTCCTTTTACTGAACAAAAAAGAGCAGTGCACCCCTTTCAGGATGCTGGGTGACCCTGTAGGGGTCTATGGAGGGGGAATGGGCACTGCCCTGAGGATTACAGGTGACATTGTGGCATTATCTATAAATACACTCACCTAAATTGAAAGCTAAGAAGGAAATGTAAATATAATATATATTTATATTTGATGTAATATGAACATCTTCAGATTCTAATAAACAAGGAATATTGCTGATAGTAGATTGTGACGTACCCTCTTGTGAAATGGTTTCCTTGACAAAATTTAAGCTGAGCTTAAAATCAGAAAAAACAATATGCAGAAATATTGATTAAAGTGTAACATAGTTATTGAACTTGCTAGGTGTGGAGTGTGATGCCCAGGGCTGCCTTTGGTGAGGTGTCCGTCCTAAGTGAGTCGCCCAGACCTTGCTCACTGCACGCCTCCGAGCTCAGGAGGAGAGATCTCTAACCGTCATACCCTCTTCCCAAGGAGCAGTCGTCTCTAGCACTTCTCGTCTGAAATATGGAACATAGTGTAGAAACCCCCAGTGGAACTCCTTACCACCCTTTCATTGTCATATATTTTTGATGATTCACATTGAATACACAGACCAGGAATTCAGTGAATGTCATTTTTTAAAACAACTAATTTGTATTGTCTGCTCTAGTGATCCAAGTTTTATTAGTGATAAGTGATTCTAATCAACCATAGAATTCTTACAGAAAATAATCTACTTTGGCCGGTTTCTGTGCCTTTATTCCCTCTTCTGAAGAAAAGTATGTGTTTCAAGATTTTGTTTTGATTGTATATTGATAATTAGACAGGAGTTGGTTTTGGTGTCTGAGAAATGGGCCAAGGAGGCGCACCAAAGCTTTAAGCACAAGCCTTGTACCTGGTCCCCGCCGACTGGTTTCACTTCGTATATTTCTAACCACGTTTAGCTTCTTTTATAACAAACTCGATCCCATACCTCGAGCGCTTCGTCACTGACAGCGCTTCCAGGCATTTTTAAGGGAACTGTGACGGACACCTGGAGCCGATGACTACGGAGCTTGTCTTCTCCCTCCCTCCCAGATGTCTGCATCTCATTGTGCCGAAGGAAGCGGGGTTTTCTTTGTGCCTCCTCCGCTTCTCATTCATTCATTTTAAAAAGCCCAAGCAACAAGTTGCGTAGGAGTGTGGGAGGTGGCATCTGCCTTTTGGGGAGAGGTCAGAATCTAGTACTGCATGTCCTTTGGAGTGTTAGGGCGTGTGCTTCCTGGGCTGTAAGGCTCAAACGTGCCCAGGAACGAGAAGGCAGATTCCATCATAAATACTTTACAAGACAGTCTGTCAAACACGGTTTCTAAGACCTAGAGGGAGTCCATTTTCTTCAGCATTTGATTCAATAAATGTTTAAGTCAACAGAAAACTCGCAACAGTCGAACATCATTGTGATGGGATTTAGCTCAGAAGTCAATGAGAGATTTTTCCCCTCTGTGGCAGCTCTATCTGTTCCATGTTATCACCATGGAAATAAATATGAAGATGTGGACACTGTGCAGGGCTCTTTTCTCTGGAGCAGAAGGTGTTGCGCTTGGGGTGCAGGGCTACCCTGAGGCAGGAGAGGGGGCTCTAAGGGATTGTGCCAGGAGTGAGAGTAGAACCCCAGAGATGAGCAGCAGAGTTGCACCTCTGAGATGCAGGTGGGGACACACGGCCCAGCTGGTGAAGGGGCAGGAAAGTGCCCTCGGGGCACCTTCCGGAGCAGGGCCCACTCCCCATTCCCCATCACTGGCTTGATTCATGACCAGGTTTCTCACGGGGCTGACATCTGAGTTCGGATTGGCCACTGCCTGCCTGGGGGCGGGTGGAGGCAGGGACTCACCTGGCGGTGCTCTTTCAGGAGCGGCGGTGCTGTTCTTTGGATGTTTCTTACCACACTGACCCCCCCCCCCAGCTGCTTTTACACGAAGGGTCAGTGCGACAGTGCCAAGTCGCCCCTCAGAAACACTCAGTAGCCACCCGTTATCCCCTGGGATTTGCAGGTACAAAATGTTAACTGAGCAGAGAGCGGCCCTGTTCACGGAAACCTTGTAGAACTAAACTAACCTTCTGGTTCCTATTTTGTGTTCAGGTCCTGCTTCTGGAGAAAGTCAAGTAATAGAAATACACAACTGTTGCTTTCTCTTTTACAAACCTGCTTCTGAAAGCCTTTTCTATCCAGGCAGTTAAATCGCTGCAGTGAGAGAAGAGGCTTTGTGAGGGATCGACACTAGATGTGATGTGTGGCTTTTCCTGGAAGCCGTTGTTTAACGAGGACTTTGAAAAGGCGTGTTTTTGAGGTGCATGAGCAATAGGACAAACACCGCCCCGCCCGAGCCCACACAGCACGGAGCCCCGCGCTTGCCGGCAGAATCCTGCCCAGTGTGAGTGCCTGACGGGTCCCCATCGCTGCCCTGGGAACTCCAGTTTGGGCCAAGTAGGTATTTAAATGAGGGGGCTTTTAAGAACTTTCTCTGAGGTGAGTGTGTGTGGCGTGGAAAGCAGGACCCTCTCTCAGAACTTCTTTAAGGAAAAGTGTTTGCCCTCTTTTTAGCTCTTTTGCGTCTGGTGGACTTACTCCG
The DNA here is from genome assembly GCA_004026665.1 of Murina feae. NCBI lineage: Eukaryota > Metazoa > Chordata > Mammalia > Chiroptera > Vespertilionidae > Murina > Murina feae. Next base: position 15,302 of record PVJC01010903.1, on the reverse strand, counting down.
TATGCAGTTGCCATCATTTAGAGGGAAATGAACAGTTTTGAGGTGGAAGTAGGTTACTAGTGGGGATCCTTGAGGCACGTGAATGCGTCAACTGAGGGATGTAGCCCAAGCGCAGTGAGACCGTGGAGGCGGCCAGGACCGGCGTGTTCGGAACCCCTCCCAGGAGAAGAGGCTGCCACTGCGCTGACTCGAGGGGGAACTTGGGTCTCTGGCCAGTGAACGCAACTTCAGGCACTTGGCTGCTTTCCAGCCTGCCTGAGTGAACTTGAGCCGTGACTGGTAGCTCCTGGAGTGACACTCCCCTCCGACATGAGCCCGCAGAGCCGCCACTGAAGGGCAGCACTGGCTGTCCCTCCAGCCGCCCGGGACATACGGACAACCTGCGAGCAGAGATCATTCGACCATTAACGAAAAGGCTCCCTTGTGCGTCCAGGCTGTATGCTGTGCAAGGGGATTTCAGAAGCTCCCCTCTGGTTTGGATGCTGTGAGCCTTCGTGCCCCATCTCTCGTGGTCTTCCCTGCCCCAACCCCGGGGGCCCCCGGGCCTCGGGAAGAACCTCCTGAAGAAACTTCTCTGGAAAGTGCCTCCACTTTCGCAGCCACTTTTCCCGCCTCCATTAGCACTGCGGCCGCTGACTGGTTTCCCTGTCAAGGATGGGCCCTGGCTCCCAGGTGCACATAGAACTAACCAAGTCCCATCAGACCCCTCTTCTGCCTCAAATCTTCTTTTCTAGTTTGGTTCCTACTTGCTTTTCAGCCTCATGCCTTTGTCTCTTCTTCCTCCCCAGCCCCTCAAAACTCTCCTCCCTCAGGGAAAATCATGCTTCGCCACCTCTAGGCCTCCGCCTGCCCCTAACCCCTTCTCAGCTTCCCCAGCCCCCATCCCTCCTTTTCCAATGAGGCCTCATGCCAGCACCTTATCCACAAAGCAGTCCCCTCCCTGGAGCCCATGCTCTCTTTGGGGACTGTCGGGCCTCAGATGGCAGGTGTCAGGACAGATTGCAGGTGGGGATGGATGTGGGGCAGGCAGTGGCGCACCTGCCCCCTGTGGGGATGTCACTCTGTTCCTCCCAAATTGGACCCCTGCCTGGACAGGGGATCTCCCTCCTTCCACATGGTCTGTGGCCAGGCTGCTCTTCACCGGGGAGATCTGTGCCGGGAGGCCCCACACAACCCAGCCCTGCCGCCTGGGGGCGGGAGGAGAAGCCTGGACCCCCTCCAGTACCCGTCTCTCCAGGTGCTGCGCAGCTGGGCCACCACCCAGCCCTGTACCATGCATCCCGGGGAGGGAGAGGCCTGGTCACTGAGGTCACCCCTCCCAGGCCCGGCACCTGGCACCCAGCCTCCTGGAGGGTCAGGCTGGGGGCCCAGGACGCCCAGTTCTTAGGCTCCATATGGTCCTCAAGTCTGGAGACCCCAGGACACTTGTTGGGGCCTCAGTGGCTCCTCCTGCGCTCCCTGACACGCTGTGGGGTCCCCAGATCTGGGCTGCAGGCTCCCTAGGGTGGGTTGGGGACCAGGGCCAGGGTCAGGCCTTTCCTCTCCTGCTTCTAGCGCCAGGTGGTGGCCACTTGAAGAATTGATCGGGGCTCTGCAGAGGATAAGCCAGTGTCACCTCTCCAGTTCCCTCTGTCCCTCCCCCAGGCATAGGCAGGGAGGGGCTCTCAGCCCTGCTGCACCCAAATCTCTCTGAGTGGTTGTCACCTCACCCCCACCCCGCCCGCCCCTTCCCCAGGCACGGGGTTTAATCTACCCTGTAAATCAGGATTATTACCCCTATTTATTAACTTAGGTGAGTCTCCACCGGGGGTCCTCTGGGGACACCAGTGCCGTGTTCTGAAGGAAATTCTGGGATTTGAACCCACTGCAGCATGCCTGCCTTGGGGGGCTCTTCCCCGAGGCATCCCAAAGGTGGGGCAGAGAGAGGGCTGTGGCTGGAATTCGGAATTTGCCGTTGCCTGGGTTGAGGTCAGGGCCGGCCACTTCCCTGCAGGCCTGCTTTGCTGTTCCTTGGGTGACATCTTGTGGCCAAGTGAGGTACAAACCATTGGTGGGGAAGGCAGCCTGCGAAGGCCTCCCCTGGAGGAGGGGTCAGGACGCCCAGGAGGGAGGGAGGGAGGCTCCTGATACCGAAGTACCAGCCAGCCCTTCCCTGAGCTCTCCACTAGGTCAGCTCTTGTTGGCCTCCAACTCGTCCACGTGCCCCAGACCCACAAACACACCGGCTCCTCTCGGCCCACCTGCGACGCAGCAGGCAATAACCACTAGTCTCTCCATACAAAGCTTTTCTTCTGTAAAATATTTTTAAAATATATTCTTTATGGATTTCAGAGAGGAAGGGAGAGGGAGAGAGATAGAAACATCAATGATGAGAGAGAATCATTGTTCAGCTGCCTCCTGCACGCCCCCTACTGGAGATCGAGCCCACAAGTGGGCATGTGCCCTTGACCGGAATCAAACCCGGGACCCTTCAGTCCATAGGCCGACACTCTAGCCACTGAGCCAAACCGGCCAGGCCCCTCCAAAGCTTTTCTATGGCAGCCCAATGACAATGAGCCCTGAGTCACAGCCAATGAGTAACCAAGACAGGGCACTGAGCGTCTCTAATGCTAGGAAACTGCTGGACACAGTGCTGAGGACCGTGGGAGCCCTGCACCCCGTTGTCTAAGGAGGTGCCACCAAGGGTAACAGCCACAATACAGCTAGAGGCCTGGGACCATCCCATGTGCCGGGCACAGAGCGGAGTGCTTTGCTCGCATTGCCTCCGGGCTCCTCCCGGGTGAGCGGGGAGGAGGAAGAGGCCCACTGTGCAGATGAGGAGTCCGAGGCCCAGAGAGGTGAAGCGGTTTATCCAAAGCCACATGGGAAACACGTGGCAGAACCAGGATCTGAACCAGGTCTAGGCGAGCAGGAGTCCTTTGTGGTTGCAAGGGGCTCCTGTGTGCCCCCTGCAAAACAGCAGCCCCACAGGACTGTGGGGGAATCTCGGGACAGAAGGAGCCTTGCCGACGGTGGGGGACAGTGCCCCGGCCAGTGCATTATTATCCTGATCCCGGCGTCACGTCCTCTTGGGCGAGTGAGCGCCTGGAGGGCAGGGCCGGACACCTGTGGCCTCCTGAGTGCCCAGCAGAAACCTGGCACATACTGGGCATCAGCAGATGAGACCGAATTTGAGTCTCTGGAGCAGAAGCCCACTTCCCCACTCCTCCGCCCGGCCAGGCCCACTCCTAGTGTCAAGGCCACGGCAAGGACGGACGGACGGTCTCCACCTCTTGACTCCCCTCGTTCAGAAGGAGGGCGACCTCCTCCTCCTCCTCCCTTGTGCAATGGGCTGGCACCTGGACTCCCCCAGGTGCGGGGGGGGGGGGGGCCGGGAGCGAGGCCCGGTGCTGGAGATCCGTCCCGGGCCCCGCGAGAAAGCAGCAGGGCGGGCGGAATATAAATGCGGCTGCGAACACGGAGGAACAGATGAGAGCCCGCCTCCAGGTGACGGGTGGAGAGGCCCCGCGGGGCGGCCGCCTCCTCCCTGCGCACAGATTGAGCCCATGATGAAGATGGATGCAACCCCCTTCGCTGGAGAGCGTGGAGGCGATCCCGCCGCTACCTCTACCTGTGCCGGCAGGGAAATGTCAGGATTCGGCATTCAGGGGCCGCCACGTGGTTAGCGCGGAGACCAGGCCACACCGTGCTAAGCAGCCCCAGTGACAGGATAAATGATACAGGACGCCGGCTCGCTTGGCAGGAATGCGTGGCTCACACAGCGGCCCGGGCAGGTTCCAGGCAGCCCCTGCACACAGATGACAGCTGGCACCGAAGACAGGCAGCCCGATGGGTGGGGGGACCCCGTCCCCAGCCGTGGGCCCCTCGGTTAGGTGGCAGCCACCACCAGAAGCCTTTCCTGTGCACCCTGGGATCTTTAAAGGCTGGTTGAGAGGAGAGGGGAGATCGTTTGGGGGTTCTCTAGCATTTGCTGATGAAAACAAAGCGGCTGGTAGCTTCCAGATCCCACCCTGGGAGGCGGGAGTGATGGGGGCGCTGTGTCTTCATCCTCCCAGGCCGAAACCCCCCAATTTTTCTCAATATGTCCACAGCGGCTCAATATGTGATCATTTGGTCGCAGGCACCACGGACCCGAAGAAAGGTTTGCGGCGCAAATTAATATTGTCGACAAGATTGCAGGGGGCGCGTTTAACTCACTTCAGGTGCTCTAGATGCAATCGCACAACGGATAAGCTAATTACAAATCATGCCTATTTATTCATTAAACAGGGCCTGGGGGACATTCAAAGAGGCAGCACCATCTTCACTTCATTCAATTTGCTGTCTGTGATTAAACGGAACACAGCTGCCAGACTCCACAACACTGCCTCCCATCCGCCCTTTCCGGGGTGCAGACTGACCTCTTCTCCAGGGGCCGCTTCTGCCCTCACGCAGGGTCTGGTCATCCTTCTCCAGCCCCTCAGATGCTCACCCGCTACTTGTGACTTCGGGCAAGTCCCTTCACCAGCCCTCATCTCAGTTTCCTCATCTGTAAAGTGGGTTCATGCACCTCTGGCTGCCAGGGTTCCTGAGAGGAATGAGATGGGTGATGGATGCTGAGTGGCTGTTCCAGCATCCGGCCAGTAGCTGTGTGGTGAAGGCTTGCTCCCTGCCCTGCTCCGATGCACGTGTACACACATGGGCTGCCGCTAAGACAGAGGCCTAAGGTCCTCTAGACAGCCCTCGACAAGGAAAAGCTTAGTCCTCGGCCGCTCTAGGGGCTGGGCACAGACTGGGCACAGGGAGGCTGCAGGTTCCCTCTCAGATATGGTGGCCACCGTCTCAGTCTGCCCAGGACTGAAGAGTTAACTGGGACGTTGGATTTGCAGGACTAAAACCAGGACAGCTCCAGGCAAACTGGGACAGTTAGTCACAGCCCCACAAAACCCTCCTTCTGCAAGTTCCCTCAGATAAACTAAAAATAGAACTACCTTCACCTCAAATCCTTGCAAACGCCTGGGAGGCTCAAGGGTTATTTATTATCATCAATAAATTATAAGAACCAAGCAGCCAACATGTGCTTAGCATTTTCCAAATCACAAAGGGCTTTTAATTTACAGGATGAGTGTCTTGGGGCTCCCCCCCCACCATTTATTCAGCACCCGGGGCTGAGCCCCAGAGCCGATGCAGGAAACACTTCCGTCGCAGGACAGGCTCTTGTCCCTCATCCCCTGGGAGGCCAGGAGCCAGCTGCTTCTGGTGCTCTGTGGCCCACAGCTCTGTGCTTGGATTCTGTCCCCGCTCCTGCCTCAGTTGGAGGCTCCCATATCTAGAAAGGTTCCTTCACCAGGAAATAATAATATATTAGCTTGAACCATATTAAAAAATCACCCTTTTTGTAGATTTGAAACTGTTGAACTTCAGCAATTTCATACGGCTCAACTTAATCTAGGAATGGTGACGTTCAGGCCACGATGCAATATGGGACAATTTAACTCTCTCTGAGCCTCAGTTTCTCACCTGAAAAACGGGGATCTTACTAGTTGCCATGTACAGAACTGGTGCTGCTGTTGGGATTCTATGACAGCATCCAAGTATGGCATTTCAGCAGTGCCTGCGATGGCACACAGTAGGTGCTCTCTGAGTTTCGGCTGGCATCTGTGCCTGCCCTTCATTGTTCTGAGTTGCCTGTGGTCAACCACACAGCGGGCGTCCGACAAATGTGGGTTGAATGAAGGAGGGGAAGTAAATGTATCTGCCTCCCGCTGGTGCTTCCCAAATGACCTTGAACTCAGGCTGCTTCCTTCTGCGCCATCCAAGGGGCTCTTCCTGGGCCCCCCTTCTGGAGGCTTGCAGGCCTCTTGGTAAAGCACCCTAGTTCCCATGGCTCCCGCGGGGGGCCTGATGGGTTTCAAGACATGTATCCATCCCCCCCTACGGTTTCTAAAACATACAAATCATCTGACTGCACTTCTGTGTTTCATTACTAGGAATGCACATTTGAAAACAACAGAGGGTGAGGTTTAAAAGCAACATGCAATTTTTATTACATATATCTCCAAATCTGCCATTAGGCCCGTCCCCGTGGTGTTATTGACCTTGATTCTTTCTCATTTGCATCCTGCATTTTTCATCCTTTGGAATATGGTGTTTTGGGACTTCTCCATCATTAAGTGGATTTACAGCAATTTCCCTGTGTGTTTTCTCCAAGGGATTCTGTTATGAGATGCACATTAAATCTCCATTAATACCTCATTATCCGACTGATAAGATTACCATGATAATGAGGCAGAAATTCTAATTGTTTCACTTCTTATTGTGCCTTCCATTTAATCCTTTACTCTACCTGGAAGTCGGTCACGAGCTGGCGAGCACCGGGCTGAAAAAGGCTTTCCAGGAGGAGGACTGGAGGCTGGGATCCCTGTGATCAGTGGTGACTGGGGGAAGGATGGAGGCGGGACAGTGTTTCAGTGAATTTCCTGGGCAAAAAGTTTGGGGCGGAAAGCCATCTGGGATGAGCTTAGCAGGATTTATGGAACTCCTCTGCTTCACTCCAGTACACACTCACACATGTGCACATGGACACACACACATGCACATGCATGCACACACAGATATGCATGTGCACATACATGCATCACCACTCACACGTGTGCACATAAGACACACACACACAGGTCTGCACCCCAGTTCCAGACAGCCCAGCCTCTTGGCCTCCTGCCCTAGTCTCCTACCTGGATCCCTTCCAGACCCGTCTAGCTCTGGGGCTAGGGCCCTGCCTTCCAGGTTGCTGAGCTGGTTTGATGGGTAGCACTGAGCTGGAAGACACAGGGTAGGGCGGGAGGGACACAGAGAGGGGACAAGAGGCCTCTTCAAGGCACAGCCTGTGCAGGACCCTCTGTGAGGGGTTCCACACCCCTGGGCATGGCCAGGCCCCAGGGGTGCTTGCTGCTTCAGCTCAGCCCCCTCCATCTGTTGAGGAGGGGCCCCTGGGCGTCCTGGTAATGCACCCCCTCCCCCTCAGTCATGCTCAGAGCTCACTGAGCTCTGCATGTCACCAGGAAATCCCGCTCGGACGGTGGAGAGACCGGCTCCCTCTTGGCCTTGACCCTCCCCTCTCCCAGCCCCTCAGGAGCCCCGCCCTGAGGCAGAAAGAGCTTCCAGGAGTCTCTGAGGGATCTGGGGGGCTCCGGGAGAGCTGTGGCAAGAGACACAGTGCAAGGGCCCAGGTGCTCGGGGTGCTGGGGGCGGGGCCCACTCCCGCAGGGGGTGCTCGGTGGCCCAGGTGTCATGCAGGTGGCCTCACAACACTCCTTCCAGTTAGTGTTAGGGGCCGGGCAAACCAGTGCTGGTTTTCAGTTCGTTCTGCGTTGGTTTCCTAGGGCTGATGTGACGAAGGACCAGGACTTGGAGGCTCCAGCAGCAGAAGGGCCTTGCTCAGTGCTGGAGGCTGAAGTCCCAAACGCAGGTGTCTGCAGGGTCACCTTCCTGCTGAGCGTCTAGGTGGGATCCTTGCCTCTTAGCTTCTGGCCTTGGCAGCTGCCTCTCTGGTCTCCGCCTCTGCTGCCCCTGGCCAGCTTCTTCTGCGTCTCTCCTTTTCTCAGGACGCCGATCAGACTGGATGAGGGCCTGCCCTAGGGTGTCACCTTACCCTGATTACCCCCATGAAGACCTACTAGGCCCACTTCTCCCCCAGGCAGAGCCCGGCCCCTCCACCCCTGCCCCCTGTGGTGCCTCCCCTGCACCCCTGCCTCCTGTGGCCCCTTGCCTGGCCGAGCCTGGCCCGCGTGTGGGGAGACCGTCCCTCCCAGCTGCCCAGGGCTTTCTCCATGGTCGCCGGGCCACAGCAGTAGCTACTTGGTGTCTTCCTTCCATAGTCCCTGGCTTCAGGGTTGAAGGTGGTCGTTTCAGTGCCTGCTCCTTGCTGCACGCGTGGGCCACAGTGTTCCCTTTTCTCATGATGACAGTGTCCTCACTGCCTCTACGTCTACTCACGTCAGAGCCCCAGTGCCAGGTGCTCCCCACTAAGGGTCTGCACCCCAGGAGCAAGGCCACTCTGCCTGTCTCGGGCAGGGTTAGCCAGGAGGCAGAGCGGTGTGAGCTGTGGAGATGGATTCATCACAGGATGGGCCTGGCACAACTGTGGCCGGGGCTGGGCAAGGGAGGTCCAGAGGGGAACTGGAAGATCAGAGAAAGGGCCTCTGCTAGGCCAGGGAGCCGCGCCTCTGTGTGCTCAGCCTCCACGGAGGTGGGCAGGGCTGCTGCTGGTCAGCAGGGCCAGCGGGCAGGACAGAGAGCTGGACGATCTATGCCTGGGGCACTCCCATCAAACTACTGTGACCTTCAGAGAGTAAAGGTCACTGCTTCACATCTATCCTCCAAACCTGTTGATTCCCTGAGACCCTGCCCCACCCAAGCTTTGGCTTTTGTATATGAATGGCCTGGCCCTTTGTCTAAAATTACCTAACGAACTGCACCTGGGTCAGAGAGACCCAGAACCAAAGAGACCCAGAGAGACCCAAAAGAAGGCCCAAGGTCCCACAGCAGCCTGCATTGCTTCACAGCTGGGCCTCATCTGGGCACCTCCAAACCCCAAACAAAGAGGAGGAATCTGCATATCTTTCCATAGCTCCTGCTGTGTAGCCTCAGGCAGAGGCTAAATTAGCACCTCCTTAGAGATCCAAGAGCCAGTGTACCCAGTGGTCAGAATGGGACCATCTAGATTACAACTCCTCAGATCCAAAAGGGACACACTCAGGGGGCAGACTCAGTGAGCAACCAAAGCCCCACTGAAGCAAGTCTTGGCCCATAAGGGTGTCTCCTGCACAGAAGTTCTCCCCCCATAGACACAGCTGATTCTCACAGCCAGTTGGCCTGGAGGTCAAATCCTCCCAGTGATACCAACAACAATCAAGGCTTAGCTACAACAAGACTGTGCACACAGCCCACAAAGGGGTGCACCAAGAGTATCCACCTCAGATAATTGGGGAGGCTGAGCCACTGGCCCCTATAGGACACCTAGCACACAAAGCCACTCTATTAACACAGGGAAGCAGCCAAAATGCGGAGACAAAGAAACAGCTCACAAATGACAGAAATGGAGGAAAGCAAACTACTGGGTATAGAGTTCAAAACCACGGTTATAAGGTTTTTTAAGAATTTTCTAGAGACCGCCGATAACTTTAGTGAGACCCTTGAGGATATGAAAAAGGACCAACTAGAAATTAAACATACACTGACTGAAATAAAGAATAATAGACAGAGATCCAACAGCAGACTAGAGGATTGCAAGAATCAAGTCAAAGATTTGAAATACAAAGAAGCAAAAAACACCAAGCCGGAAAAGGAAAAAGCAAAAAGAATCCAAAAATATGAAGATAGTGTAAGAAGCCTCTGGAACAGCTTCAAGTGTACCAACATCAGAATTATAGGGGTGCCAGAAGAAGAGAGAGAGCAAGATATTGAAAACCTATTTGAAGAAATAATGACAGAAAACTTCCCCTACCTGATGAAAGAAATAGACTTACAAGTCCAGGAAGCACAGAGAATTCCAAACAAAAGAAATCCAAAGAGGACCACACCAAGACACATCATTATTAAAGTGCCAAAGGCAAAAGACAAAAAGAGAATATTAAAAGTAACAAGAGAAAAACAGTTAGTTACATACAAGGGAGCACCCATAGGACTGTCAGCTGATTTCTCAACAGAAACTATGCAGGCCAGAAGGGAGTGGCAAGAAATATTCAAAGTGATGAATAGCAAGAACCTACAACCAAGATTACTCTACCCAGCAAAGCTATCATTCAGAATTGAAGGTCAGATAAAGAGCTTCACAGACAAGAAAAAGCTAAAGGAGTTCATCACCACCGAATCAGTATTATGTGAAATGCTGAAGGATATTTTTTAAGAAGAGGAAGAAGAAGAAAAGGTAAAGATAAAAATTATAAAAAACAAATACATATCTATCAACAAGTGAACCTAAAAATCAAGTGAATAAAAAATCTGATGAACAGAATAAACTGGTGAATATAATAGAATCAGGGGCATAGAAAGGGAGTAGACTGACAATTCTCAGGGGGAAAGAGGTGTTGTGGATGTGGGAAGAGACTGGACAAAAACCGTACACCTATGGAGGAGGACAGTGGTGGGGGTAAAGGCAGAGGGTGGGGTGGGAACCGTATGGAGGGGAACTTTGGGGGGAAAAAGAGGAACAACTGTAATAATCTGCATAATAAGGATTTATTTATTTTTTTTTAAAAAGAAAGTTGCTAGGCTTTCAGAGGAAGTAAGGCCGTTGTCAGGCAGGGATTCACAGAGGACTTCCTGCAGGAGGTTCCATGGCAGAGGATTGAAACAGGTAGAGTTTGGGTGGGGCCAGTGCAAGTTGAACAGAGGAATGGCTTGAGCAGACACAATGGCTTGGACACAACTTGAAATGGTGCATTTTTTTGACCTCACTCCAGGCTGTGGGCTTGCCCAGGTTTTGATTTCCAGCATGATTCCTGCTATTAAGGAGGATGGTCTTGTTTAGGTTAAGAAATGATTATTAGTCTTGAAAACAGTTGGAGTGAAATGTCCTTTCATAGATGATTAGATAAGATATGGTACATATACACAATGGAATACTACTCAGCCATAAGAAAGATGAAACTCCCATTTTTTGTTGTTGTTTTAAATATGTTTTTAAAATTGATTTTAGAGAGAGAGGAAGGGAGAGGGGTAGAGAGATAAAAACATCAATGTGAGTGAAACAAATCAGCTCCTGCACGCCTCCTACTGGGTATTGAGCTGGGAAAATGGGGCCTGTACCCTGACTCGGAATTGAACTCGGGACCTCTGGGTTCATGGCTCAACCATTGAGCAGCACTGGCTGGGCCAAACACTGCTAAGAATGACAACATGGATGGGCCCTGAGAATGTCATGCTTAGCAAAATAAGTCAGAAAAACCAACAACTGGATGATTTCACTCACATGGGATATAGAACTGAAACTCGTAGACACAGATAACAGTATGGTGGCTACCAGAGGGAAGGGGGCAGGGGCAGGGGGCAGCGAAGGGTAAAGGGAGCCAAGTACATGGTGACTGAGGATGATTTGATTTTGGGTCGTGGGCACACGATGCAATATGCAGGTCATGTATCATAGAAATGTGTACCTGAAGTCTACATGATCCTATTAACCAATGTCACCCCAAATTTAAAAAAGGAACCTGTACTCAGAAAAGGAAATAACCAGTTTCCATGGTGTAACAGGAGGTGTAAAAAGAAGCCTACCTAGTTCCTGAGTTCACTCCTGCCTCCAGGCGCAGCTCCTCCGGTCCATTCTGCACACGGTGGGCAGAGCGGTACCTCTAAATCCCTCCATGGCCCAGCTGGCATGGCTCAGTGGTTGAACATCAACCTATGAACCAGGAGGTCACGGTTCAATTCCTGATCAGGGCACATGCCCAGGTTGCGGGCTCGATCCCCAGCGTGGGGCGTGTAGGAGGCAGCCGATCAATGATTTGCTCATCATTGATGTTTCTCTCTCTCTTCCTCTCCCTTCCTCTATGAAATCAATACAAATATATTTTTAAAAAACAACAACAAAAACTTCCTCTGTGGCTCCCCATTGCCCTTGGGATGTGGTCCAGCCTCCTTAATACAACTGCAAGTTCCTCTCTTTCTCAACTCGGGGGCCCTTCCCACAGGCTGCTCCCTCTGCACACACACTTCTCACCCCTTAAATGCTGCCTCTTCAGAGCAACCTCTTCTGCCTCCGGCCTACGTGAGGGGTCCCCTAATCTCCCAACTTCCCACTCATCAGGCTTGTTGGATCAGAGATGCCCAGTTATCCCTGTTCAACGCTGAATCCTGCTCAGCAGCCGGAGCTGGCCTGCCCGTCCAGTCCCTGGGGCCTTACACCTTTGGGGAGGGGCGCCTACAGCCAGGTACAACTCAGGAGAGATAGGTGGGGGCTGCCTCTCAGGGCCACGCCTTCCTTCTGGGTCATTCCTGATGTAAGAATTTCCTTTGCTCAGTTTTGGGGACAGTTCTCATGTAACAGATGCCACCTGGAACCTGGCTGGTGAGGATGGTCGCCATCACAGGCTCCCATCTGTGTCCATCACAAGGGACAGCGGAGAAGTCACAAGGCCCTGCCTTTCAGAACCTGCCAGTGGGCCATGTTCATCAAAGGCCTTAAAAATTACCATGCCCTTTGACCCAGCAATTCTACAGCTAGACATTCACCCCTAGAAATAATTTGGCAAATGCACAAGGATGTTCACGCGGTGTTACCTAGCAATAAGTAACCGACACAGTCACGCACCCCTGAGTCATTGTTTCCCTTCCTGTGGGAGCCCCTTTCATGTCCCGCATGGTTCAGGATTCCCGTTCAGGGTTCGGTTCTGGAGAAGGCCGCACACAAAATGAAGAGAGAGACTAGAAAGAATTAATTTGGAACAGTAGGGGGCCAGGCGGGGAGTCCACCTCTAGTGGGAGAGACTGCCCTTGTGTGAGGCCTTACCATCTTTTTATTGAGTTTGGGATACACCCACAGCCCTTAGGCAGGGAAGTTCCAGTAACACACAGACTATCTTATCAATAAGGATTTTCATGATTATCTGGTGGGGAAGTTGCTTCAGCTCCCATTGTGTGGATTAAACAGTGGGTGCATAGCTCTGACCTCTGCTGAGCTTCAAGGGTCAACAGCCTTCCGGGTTCTTTGTCCACACCTCTCTGCTAGCGAAGACAATAGGCGGTTTCCCAAACCTTCCTTGCATTATTTCTACTCCTAGTTTTTCCTGGGCTCACCCCCAGGTCCCGGCTGCACTTCAGTTCTTATCCTAGGGGCTGCTTCTGGGGGGACCCCTGAAGGCAACAATTTCCTGGAAAAGGTACACATAGAAAAATGACAAATGAAAATTTATTTAGTGCTTTTCTTGGGAATGAGTTTGAGAACCAGAAACTTCACTTTTTATTTGATCCATGTCTGAATTACTTACATCTTAAACAATTCTTCACTACAGTTTTTAAAAGCCTAAACATTTTCCATAAAACCCGAGTTCCGGTCTCATTACGCCCAAGGCTGGACCGAACGAGTTAACCTCTGAGAATGTGAGCCTCAGACTTTTTGTTCAATTTTGTACATAAAATCAACCGCTTCACTATTTTGAAGCATACCGTTAAGTGGCATCAAGTGCATTCCCGTTGCCGTACAACCGTCACCACATCCACCTCCAGAACTTTTCCATCCTCCCGCGCGGACCCTCTGCCCCCATGAATACGACCTCCCATTCCCCCTCGCGGCCCTGTCAGCACAGCTCTCCTCCTGCCTCCATGAATGTGGCCACTCCAAGTGCCTATGGAAGTGGAATCGCACAGGATTTATATTTTTGTTTCTGGCTTACTTCACTGACTGTGATGGGTCCCACACTGGTCACTGCCGTGCTCCCTGGCCCGCGGCCTGCCCCCGCTCTGCACAGGTGTGGCCGGTGGACACAGCTCTTGGCCGGGGCTGCAGACGCGGCTGGAGGACACGGCTGGCCTGGTGAGGCTGCCCAGACACTTGGTTCCGGACCAGCTCACGGCGCCTCCCCTTCCCCAGTTCCGAGCAGAATTGCTGGGCGAGGGTTAATCAACATTCAGTCATGTTTCCAAGTTTAAATGGAGCATTTGTTTAATTATGTGTAAGTAGCAATACATTGTGGCCATTATCTAAATCACTATTTTATTTCCTGGATGTGGCTTCATAATGCAGGGTTTCTGCTCGAGCCCGGCATCATTAACAGAGAAGAGTTAATGAATATAAAGGCGTAAAGGCTAATTACACTTTAATTTACAATCATAGTCTCATTTGGGGACCACATGAAATCTGTTTTGAAAACAATTAAAAAAAAAAAAGAACACCCACTCTTGCCCTGGTAAGTGGAGGGACCCCGGCCAGGAGCCCCGCACTGTCTGCCCGTCGTGGCTGAATGGCATCGGCTGGCACCGATACCCTCCCTGGTGCCGTGACTGGGAGAATGGTGAGGCCAAGTTCAGCGCCCTGCGACGCTGTCTTCTGTTTCCGTCTGTTTCCCGGCAGTTTTCCTCTTGCCTTCGGTGCCTGCGCTGTGGCTGCCGGGGAGAGTGGGGGCTGACCACACTGTTCTGAGGTGGCCTCACACCAAGCCAAGCCCGTCGGAATCACCTAGTGTTTTTAAATTAAAAAAAAAAAATGTTTTTATTGATTTTAGAGGGAGAGGAATGGAGAGGGAGAGAGAAACATCGATGTGTCCTCCCATTACCGGGGACGGAATCCACCACTTGGGCATGCGCCCCGACCTGGAATCAAACCGGTGGCCTTTCGGTACACGGGACGACGCTCAACCAGCTGAGCCACACCGGCCAGGGCTGCTTCGTGTTTTCAAAAGCCGTGGCGATGGAAGTTGGTGGGGGGGGGGATGCTGACATTTCTAAGTTCCTACTGTGTGCCAGGCACTACGCAAGGCCCTTTTACATTATTATTTATTTCTTGAAATGGCTTATTCACAGCAGTCTCCCTGAAATTTGACCTCTGGAAGCATGGCTAATTTTCCTAGGTATAATAATGGCATTGTGGTTAAATAGAAAACGTCCTTATTCTTAGGAGATGAAAAGAAGTTTGGGGACAGACAGCAAGATGGCGGCATAAGGTAAACACCGTAGATGCAGCTGTGAAAAAACTATTTCGGAATAACCAAGAAAAGAAAACACGAACACCACTCACACCCACAGGAAGGCTGGCTGAGTGAAAATCCTACAACTAGAAAAGAGTCTGAGACTCGGAAGAGCAGCGGAAGCAAAGTGCAAAGACGAGGGTACGGAGGCACGCGCACGGGGCTGGGGGAGGGAGCTGGCACTGGGGACACGGTTCTTTTTCAAAATGGAGAGAGCCACAAGTCCCCAGCGGCTCTGAACTCCAGTTCCAGGCGAGTTCCTGAAAGCCCAGACACCCAGAGAGGGGGGACTGACTGGCGCCGGGAGGAAATCCAAAGCGAGTTTCTCTCAGCGTTGCTTGCAGCAATTACCGTGGGACACAGAGAACTGGTGTCTCTCAGCGCAGGGCTGAGAAGCGCTATCGCTGTTTGCTCCGCCCTGCCCTGCAAACTCCCCGAGGCCCCGCCCCTCCCTAGCTGCGCGCGGCGGTTCGGGTGAAGGGGTGGCAGCGTGATCCGGTCCGCGGCTTAGAAGATTGTGGACTCCCCGGACGCACTGAGTGCAGCGCGGGCTGTGGGGCAACGGGGCGGCGGAAGACCAGTGGCGCTGTAGCACTGCTATTCGCACTGATCACTGACCGGGAGAGTCAGGGACTGAGAATC